>JADLZK010001779.1:0-38693 GCA_015847255.1 Hyparrhenia diplandra
GCTTGGCCGAACCGCCGGAGGGTGCGCGGCCGCATTCGCAGGCGCGCTAAGCACTGCGTTTCTGCCACCCGGTAGTCTCTGCGGCTGGGCGCGCCCTTCGCTCTTAAAAGTTGTGGGCCGGGCTTTTGCTCGCCCACTTTATGCCTTCGGTCGATGGTTCCCCGGGTTGTGGTTTGCAAGAATGCGCTCTGTGATGGCGCATTTTGGCCGGGCTTTTCCACTTGCTTTTTTATTATAAAACCTCGCAAAATAAAAATACTAGACACTTACAAGTGGAATTTTATTAGGTGATAAAATGTATATGTGTATAAAAAGGTATAGTTTTTTACTTCCCTTTTATGGTAGTAAGTTGACGGAAAAATATGTCGCAAGGGGACCGGCCAACAAACTCCCCCTGCTTTTACCCTTTATGCCGCCCTCGAAAGCAAAAAGATAATTACTTTTGTTGTTGATCGTGAGTTGCTACTATGCTGATTAACATTTCACAAGTGCCATGGTTATAATAAGATTTTCTACTAGGGAGTTTGAATAAAATGGCACATCTTTTTTGTCACCCTTTATTACCTTTCATCGCAAAATGGGCTTTTTAGCTTTTCTCAAAGTCTTGGGCTTAACGCGATAGAACGTTATAATAATAGGAATTTTCTTTTCATTCGCCCTTTTGATCAACTTTTTATCCGAGGTTTATTTATTTAGATTATATTTGCTTTTCTCGAGAAAGTATGGGCTTTTATTGCTATACATATTTTTTTGGAGAGGTGGGCTCTACCGCCTCTAGACTTTTTGTCTTTTTATTTCCTCTTTCTTTTCTTTTTTAGAGATATGGGCTCTATCAGCCTCTGACACGTTGTCCATTTTTCATCTCATTTTTTTTAGCATAGCCTATATCATTTTTTTCTTTTCAAAGTAGATTCCCTGATGTCAAGTCTCTTTGGAATCCAAATCATAGCAAATCTATTTGTACCATATCATACTTAAGTGCTCAAACTTAGACTAGATAGGAGCCTATGCAAACCTACACATGAATCAGTTTTTCTGTGATGAGTTTTAGACTTTAGCCACTAAACCCAAACTTTAGAGAAATTCGAAATTATAAACTAGGCAATGTGCAAAACATAAGATGAGCAAACTATTCATCATTTCAAAGTAGAACTAAAATATTTCTATAACATTATATATATGGAGGAATAAATATCCTCTTCCTTTTCTTTCTTTCTTTTTTATTCTCATATCTCATCATTCATATAAGATAAGAAAAATAACCGAATGGAATGTGAGATACAAGTTACCTTTTGTGGGAGTCCTCCCCAAGCTAGTGCTTTTGACTTACCTTCTAAGTAGAATGTGCTAAACTGCGGGCACGCCATGATTTGATCTTTGATTAACATCTTCTTTTAGCGCCAATGAGACTTCCCCAAGCTTGTCTTGTGATGATCTTGAAAGAACGGACAACCATTCTTGGGGTTTCAAAGGTTTTATTTATTTATTATTATTATTATTATTTTGTCAACCAAACAACTTGGATCTCCATTGTCGCCTCTTTTTGACTTACCCTCTTGAAGTTGATAAATTCCTGCAGGGTTAGTCCATATATAATGCACTCAAATTCTACACTAGCAGCCTCGGGATTCAATAATCAAACTCACTCTATGTCTAATTCGATAGGGTAGACTTTTTGACACCATGCTCAATTCAAAAGTCTATGGAAGTATGATCACCATATGAATGATCACCACTCCCAAACCATAAATATGCTAGTATAGAAAAAAAAGGAAGCATGAATTGATAAACAAGATTCATCCAAAAGGAGGTGAAGACTTCAAAAGGTGAACAAGATTTTATTATTGTTATTATTTTTTTATAAAATATTTTTTTTTTTTTTTCTTTTTTTTTTGGCATGGTAATGGAAAAGGATGAGAGTGAAAGGTTCACATTACCATGTTTTTGGTCCTCCCCTGCTAGCTCAAAAGCCCATTGGATCGGGTTTTACCTCAGATTTTTGGCTTTTCCTCGCATGGTTAGTATATGGTAGATTCAATGCAGTGGATTTTACCATCCTTCGTGATTACCAAATTTCAAAACATATGCAGGAAGGAGCAAAGAGAGCATTTTGTTTTTCAAAGATTTTTATTTTAGGATTTTACTATCAAGGGAGAATATAAAGCTTCACCAACTTTTTTCATACTCAAACAAGGCTAAGATAAAAGATGCAATATAAGTCTAGCCTTGTTTTATCTCCATCATGAAATAACTCAAATGTTTATGACGCCGTTCTAGGTTCATTAATCAAATTTCAACACCTTGTCAATTTTTGATTAAAAGAGGTCAATTTAACCCAAGCACCATGCTTGATTTAAAAAAGACCTATGGATGTATCGCGATGAGCCGCACATGCAAACGCTTCCAAACCCGCATCATATTTCATAAACAAAGAAAAACATGATTTTTTTATATGGAGATAAGTATGAGTAAAAAGAATTGGTGAATTATTACCTTTGCATACCTAAGTGTGTGTGTACCAACCACGCATGAAGGCAAGATGTTGAAACTCCCACTGGTAGCTTGATGATCCATATCTTCAGCGGGCTACAAGGTTTAGTGTGATACACATAGGTAGTGTATATATGGACCTATGGGCCTTTAGTGGTCATTAAAGGTGTAAAGGAGGATGTTCCTCCTTTCCTTTTACCTTTCTTTTTTTTTTTTTCTTTTACTTTTTTTTCTTTTTCTTTTTATTGACCTTACGCACTGAAAGTGTACTTGGACCACAGCTTGAGGATAGAGTTCATAATTGCCGACATCTGTAGCTGGGATGATCTTGATTTGCAATGACTTCCCTCACACGTAAGTAGAGGGAGGTAGACCAAACTCACCTAAATAACAAGGGATTAGTTACAATACAAGCGAATGTGTATGGACTGTAAGCCTTGGTGCTTGCAACACGTGTCTTAGAGAGAAAGATCCCTTTCTTGCTTTACATGGAAGCACTGGTGGAGTCGTGCCTTCTTTGTTTATTTTGAACCATATGGGGTTAACCTGCTCCCTCTCTCTCTCTCTCCTCTTTTTTTTTTTTTTTTTTTCTATACATATATTTTTTTTCTTTCTGCAACACACCTTTTTTTTTTTTTTTTTTTCGATAACACTTAACTCTTTTTTTTCATTTTTTTCTATATATATCTTTTTTTTCTTCCAACTCTTTTTCTCTCTCTTTTTATAGCAAGGAGAAGCTAATCCTTATTCATCTCTTCTTTTTTTTTTTCTCATTTTTTTCACTTCTTTTTTTTATATGATCCCCTTGTATGTGGAACTTGATATTATCACTCGCCTCCTCTCACACTTGACTTTCGTGAAAGTCAAGTGTGCAAGGTCGTGGTCTCCTTTTGAGTGCTCTTCCTTCAAGAGCATCAAAGTTTTTTGTTGATGTAGCCCCCATATTTTTAAAGCTGCCAAGGTGCTCTTTGTTCTTCTTAGTCTTCACCTGAAATGGTTAGCTTACAAGAATACCCGAAGGTGCATACTAACTTGATAACATATCCTTGCTTTTTATTTATAAGATTTTTTTATATATATATAAAAGATTTTTTTAGTTATTTTTTATTTTAGATAAAACCATATGAACAAAGGTCACTACTACATGCATATTATCATGACGAACATGTTCTAAAAAGATGCCTTTAAAACCATGCCTCCCCTGGAACGGCGCTTTAAATGCTTGTTGCATTTTTAAGTGCAATCACTAGAAACAGGCTTAGAACCCATCTCTAATAACGGCGCTAAATGCGCCGCTGATATTCCTATGAAACCACCGTGGTCGGTGATAACATTAGGTACATCAACGGTGATAGATCTTGCCAAATAAGATATCTATCCGCAAAAGTTTAACGGATCTATATATATCATTGTAGCATTTCACCCGAGATATTCGTGGTATCAAGTATTTTATATTTTCCCAAAGGAAGGCATGGTGGAAAAGGATCTAATAGAGACATGAACAAATATAACACGAATGTATAATAGACCAATGCTCATAATAGGGGTAAAATAGGATAGGTAGTAGGATAACTTGACACACACACTCAAGCCAATCTCAAGGATAAAGGTAAAAGAATGAATAAAAAGAATAAGTCTAATATGGAGCAGTGCATATCCTAGATAGTCATGTCAAGATAGCGTGATATACACACATGTTTTACCGTTAGAGATTCTAAGTCAAGATAGCCAAGGTCTCGCTGAATTACTTCGGCATCGAATCGCCCAAACCGATGGAGACCGGGCAATTGTAACCGCTACCACACCCTAACATGGGGATTACAAGGGACTCGACAAGGTCGTTACAACCAACCCACTTTACCCTCAACCGTGGATGCACAATAAAAGATAGGCAACCCCCTAGCCCGCACACCACACGCCTACACTAGTGATTATCATCAGCATGTTAACAAGGCTTACCCGGGCCCCCGGGTCCTTTCATTAGAGCCCTCAAGGAAATCCACTATCAATCCCGCTAGAACCCAACATCAACCAAGTCTAACTCTAGGTAGAACTCATCATATCGATCTAGCTCTTGGTCTAAACATGTATGTATGATAGATTAAGCACTCCATGTTCTATAAGACAAGATCATGATATAGGAACTATAGACTAGTTCATCAACCAAGATTATATCACAAGAACTTTGCTCTAATTCAAGAACATGACTATATTAATAAGTAGAGAACAAGAACAAGATGAAGAACTCTAAATTGCTCATACTTGGAATAGCTCCAAAATGTCTTGCTCTCCTTTTATAATCCTTTGCCAAACTCCTCCTAGTGTACAAACTAAGAAGAAGAGGAAGAAGAAGAAAAGGGAGAGAGGCTCTATTGTGTGGTGTGTGTTGAGAGAGGAAGAGAGGGGGACTACTTATACACTTGAGGAGGGGCCTAAGTGCTAATTTACACCAACAGGCACTGTACACCTTCCTAATCGCATCAAACCCACCATCCCACGCGTGGTAACCCCCGTAAGGCAGGTTAATGAACCCGCCCCCGGGTTGGGCCGAACCGCCTCGGTGGAGGGTGCGGCCGCGGCCGGGTGCGCAGCAAGCACCCCCGGCTCGGCTTGGCCCGAAGCCCGTGGGTCGGGCGCCCTTTTCGCTGTTTTGAAAAGTTGTGGGCCGGGCTTTTCGGCCCAATTTTGATGTTTTGGGTCCATTTTCCTGGGCTTGTGTTTTGCAAGAATGTGCTTTCCAGGATGGCGAACTTTGGTCAGTTTTTCCACTTGCTTTTATTATAAACCTACAAAATAAAATACTAGACACTACAAGTGGAATTTTATTAGTGATAAATGTATATGGGTATAAAAGGTATAGTTTTACTCCCTTTATGGTAGTAAGTTGGCGGGAAAAATATGTCGTTAGGGGACCGTCAACACATACTAAAAGGAACTTTTGAGTTTTATTTTGAAAAGTAGTAAAACTCTAGAATGATGGTTGAACAAAGAGTTTGAGACATGGTGCTTGACTTGATTGTTCTATCTTTCAATTGCCCAAGATCCCAAGAAAAAGCTATAAGCTCCATGATTAAAGGTAATATGGGTAAGTCGAAGGTTGAAAAGGTTTATTTTAATCCGGAGGAGAAATTTTGTTTGAAAGCATGTGTACTTTTGAGGCGGAAAAGCCGCTTGTAGCAACTCCCCGATCTATTGCTAAGTTTGGCTTTTGCTAGGGACTAGCAAAGGGTGTTTTTGGGGAGCTTGTTGATATCTCTTATAGCATAAAATATAGAGGTTTTTAAACTAAAATAAGGGCTTAAAATGAATATCAACATAGTTTAGGGGCTTGACTAAACATACTTAAATAACGAAGTTTTGGTGATTTATATATTTTCGTGGATTAAACAGAAAAGCCTAGAGTTTGCAAGGCATATGAAGCATAAACATGTTCTAAACATATTCCAAGATGGAACCATTGCAAACTTTGTCGAGACGATCGAAATGTATATATTGTTCGCTATATTCGGAGTCCGTAATCAAAAGATATCAACTACGAAAGCGTAGTTCACTAAAACGCCATAACTTTTCATCCGACTCCGTTTTGAGTGAACCACCCCTCTCCTCGAAAGCTATCGACAAGATCTACGCCAACCGCAGTGGTTTGGGCTCAAAGACCAAGGTGGGCCCACGGCCGCCCCTGACCATGACCGCGGCCGCCTGTGTGGGGGCCGGGCGGGGCCCGCTTCTAGGTCGGTTACAACCGCCATTGAGGAGCAATCTAGTCCGCCTATCAAGGTCGGTTTGATCCAAGGGCTGTGGTGAATCGTCAGGGGCTATATATATAACAAGACCCTCGAGAGTCAGGTGAAACCCTAATTCATTATCATTCATTATCAATAGACGTGAGGCCCCGAAGTCTCCCTCCTAGGTCTAGAACTAGAACTAGAACTAGAACTAGATGAGCTAGTATTCAAGAAGGATTAGATCTCATTAGATCTAGTTTTAGAATAAGAGAGATAGAGAGAGGGAAGGAACCCGAGGAGGTGCCGCCCTGGGGTGCTACCTCTACAACTTGTACCTCGGTGGAAGTTAACCTACACTTGGAGTTACCGTAATCTACTTCTTCTTTTATTAAGCATTATTGTTTATATTGTTCTTTCGACCAAGGGTTCTTTTGAGTATGTTGAAGGTCATTATCAAGCATTTAATACCACCAACTCAAAGTTCATTCCAAGGAAATAAACAATCTCATGGTGCATATGCATTTATTTTCTAACCTAGTTCCACTTTGTATTGGTAGAAAACATGTTTTGCGTGTATAAAAGTGGAAACAAGTACAAATACTCCAATCAACAATGAAAGCATAAAACCGATTGGCGCTTTGTCAAGGGAGGGCCAACAGTCCGGAAATCAAAGTAAAAACGGGTAGATGCACCTATGGGACAATGAACCAAAGTGGGCCAAGAGGCGCACGCCAAAGCTCGGCTTCGAAAGCTGGGGCCAAACCAGGGCCGACCGCTCAAGGGCCCCGGAACAGCACGGGCCCGATCCCGATCCTCGTGGCTTCACGACTTTCACACGCCTAAATGTTGAGGCGGAAAAAAGATGGTGCAAAGTTGTTTGGGCTTTTCTCCCCCAAAGTGCCTAAATTTTGGCCTCACTTCATGTATAAATAAGGGGCATACCCTCCCTCTAAAGGAGGAAGACACAACCATTCACTCACTCTTTTTTCCCACACACACTCCACTCCATCACTCACACTTAGTACACATTGGAGTAGAGGAAAGGAGCCAAGTTAGAATTAGAAGGGAGTGAGAGAGGAGGAAGTGTGGAGAAGAGGAGTAGCGACCCCTGCGCAGTGACGTGACGGAGTTCAACCGCCGGCTCCCCGCCTCCACATTTGTACCTCTACGGATCATCCTCTTGGTTTGAGTAAGAGATCCGTGTTCTATTTACAGCAATTATCTTCGAGCTTAAATTATTACTTTAATTATAATGCTCACCGGTTCGTTGTTTACCATATATCGGGTAGATGCTCTAGTAGAGGACTCTCCATTTTGAAGACTTTGATGCTCCTGGCCAACGCTTAGAGTACGGATAAGTAGTGTAGACGCGTGGTGTCTAAACTACAAGTCACCCTCGCTTACCAACCGGCCCACGGTAGTGAGGTAGGCGCGGTGTGGTGACACAGCCCCTTTGACCTTAGTATTCCTCCACGCCGTTGTGCGGTAGTCCGGAGGCCGGACTCTTCCGCGTACTGTGAGAGCCGGTATACGCGGAACGTATAAGAAAAGAAGTAATTTTGGCTTTAGGATAATCCCCGGTAGTAGAAACTCACTACCCGCTTCACTTTTCCATCTTCATATCCCGTAGCTAGTCGAAGCCCCGGACTTAACACCCGCTCGTGGAAATCGATACCCTAAACACTTGAAGTGAAGTGCTTCAATGGTATTTCCGCGCTTTATGGACTATTCTCGCTTACGCTTAAGAAACACCAACAAGCATCTCGGGCGCCATTGCCGGGAACGGGTTGTCGCTATAGTCTTCGAACCTAGTCTACCGTGTATCCTATATTATCCATTTCCACCCCGCCATTAAAACAAAAATCTAAAAAATTATGGAGCACTCAACTATTGCAAAATTGTCGGCCCGAAAGTGGCGGCTCTTAGAACGCCCATCTTCTTCGAAGCCCATCGCCTTCGAAGTTATGAGCTCCACCGCCTACCGCCATGGTTCGATCAATCCTTCTCGGTTATGATTAATAAAATCCATACCATCACCGAGGGAGTTTGAGCAACTCGCGTTTGCCTCACCATTGAAGGCATGTCACAAGACACGTTGAGATGGAAGCTATTCCCTTTTCACTTGAGGAGAGAGCTAAAAGCGATTGGATTTCGACCACAACGTAGGGAAGGTAGCGTGTGATTGGGAAGAATTGCGAGCAAGGTTTTGCCAAGCTTTCTTCCCTATATCCCGAATTGCTTCCTCCGCCAAGAGATACTCGGGCCCGACAAGGGAGAAGGAGTCGTTAGGTGCAGCCCGACGCATTCTCAATTTTAACGCAGGTATGGTCCGCATCCATCCATTCCCCACCATGTGTCGCCTTCAGCATTTCTCCGCCGGGTTTGACTAAAGAGTCCGCCTCGGCAGCTAGACACGGGCCGCCAGGAGGGTCGCTTACACACAAAACCACGTGAGGAAGGGGAAGCCCTTTTAGACCGAATACTTGAAAACACCCCTCCTCTAGAACCGCCCGTGTTGAGTCGGTGTTCGACGAGGTTTCGCCGCCAAGCCGAACCTCCAAAATACTGCACTCGAACCAAAGGAGGAACCCCTTCTGGGGAGACCTCCCAGATATCGAGGACGTATTTTTGAAGATTTCGGAAATACCTCGGAAATACGAAGTCGGTAAAGAGACCACCAGCCCTATCACCCCTAGAGAACCTTTTTACAATGCACTCTCACGCAGAGTCAATCAAGGGGTTAACGTCTATCATGAGCAAATAATGGGTACACGAGAACGAAGTCGCCTTCTCAAGAAATTCTCGGATTCGTACTCCCTCGTTCCCCATTCAATGCATAATAAAAAGAAAACAGGAAACGGTATTGTATAACCCAATGGGCATTAACATCATGTCACAAACCTATGCCCAAACTTATTTTGAGGAAGAGCAACGCCGCCCACAATAAAGACTTTTAGAGCTGATATGCGCTCATCTCTCCAAGGGTTGGGGGTTCTACATAATGTTTTCTCTTTACCATGAAGGTGTCGGAATGAGCCTTGATTTCCACATTTTTGACATTGAGGATTTCGACATTCTAATTGGCCATCCCTAGAAAAGTTATTCACGATCCACCAAAACACAGGGGAGTTAGATGTCAAATTAGGTAGGGACACGTTCACGCTACCCATACAACAATCCAAAAAACACAATAGCTGAACCCCCCCCCCGATAACAACCATAGAGGTGGTGTCAAAAATACCTTTTGAAACTCCCGAAGAATCTTTAGAAAAAGACTCCAAATTCTTCATTGAAGAAATTAGCGAGATAGATGAATTTATCGATCTCCCTAAAGAAGAAATGACACCACCTCCCTTTGAGCTAAAAGCCCTTCCCTCGAAGGATTACGCTTATGTTTTTTCCTAAACAATGACGAGGAAAAATCCAAATTGATCAAAATACTAGAAAAAAATAGGACGGTCTTCGGGTATTCATTGCATGATTTAAAAGGGATTAGCCCTCTAATTTGCTCTCATCGCGATCCCCGTGGACCCTAAAAGTCACCCTCACGAAACCACAACGCCGGCTCAATAATGAGATGAGAGAAGTCGTGAAGAAGGAAGTCCTCAAACTTCTTCACTTGTAGGGATATCTATCCGGCATCCACAAATGACCGGGTTAGCCCCGTCCGTGGTACCAAAGAAAGGAAGCATGACGGTGATTGAAAATGCTAAAAAATGAATTAATTCCACGCCGTGCCGCCAGGGGTGGAGAATGTGCATTGACTACGAAAAAAATGCGCAACAAAGAAAGATCACTTTCCGCTCCCCTTCATTGATGAAATGTTGGAGCCGTTAGCTTTAAACATTCTTCTTTCTGTTTCCTTGATGGGTATTCAGGTTATCACCAAATTCCCATCCACCCTCGATGATCAAAGCAAGACAACTTTCACATGCCCCCATGGAACGCACGCTATATAGGAGAATGTCGCTCGGGTTGTGTAATGCACCCGCATCATTCCAACGGTGCATGATGTCGATATTCTCGCACATGATTGAAGAAATCATGGAGGTATTCATGGACGATTTCTCCATCTATGGAAAACCTTTGACAACTGCCTTGAGAATTTAGACCGAAGTCCGCAACGATGCCAAGTGAAGGACCCGGTACTAAATTGGGAAAAGTGCCATTTCATGGTCCGAGAGGGGCATCGCCCTTGGACACCTAGTGTCCGAGAGGGGATTGAGGTAGATAAAGCAAAAATTGAAGTAATTGAAAACTGCCTCCCCTCGTGAACGTAAAAGGAATCCGTAGTTTTCTAGGCCACGCAGATTTTATAGACGGTTCATAAAAAGATTTTTCACAAACTTCTAGACCGTTAACAAGCCCCGCTAGCTAAAGATGTACCTTTTAAGTTCATCGATGAGTGCATGAAGGCTTTTCTCACCATTAAGAAAGCACTCATCTCAAAGACCAATCATTCAACCACCGGATTGGTCATTTGCCTTTTGAAATCATGTGTGATGCTAGTGGTTACGCCGTTGGTGCGGTCCTTGGCCAAACCAAAGATAAAAGCATCACGCGATCGCCTAGGCTAGCAAAACGCTAAAACGGAGCTCAATTAAATTACGCCACAATCAAAAAAAGAGCTCCCGGGTCGTCGTGTTTGCTATTGATAAGTTTAGGTCTTACTTAGTGGGATCCAAGGTGATTGTCTACATTGATCATGCGGCATTGAAATACTTGCTCACTAAGAAAGACGCTAAACCCGGACTAATAAGATGGATTCTCTTACTCCAAGAATTTGATTTAGAAATTAAAGACAAGAAAGGAGTAGAGAACACCGTGTGGATCATTTGTCGCGTTTGCAATTCACTAACATGCGTGAGTTACCTATCAATGATTTCCTACACGACGACATGCTCCTCAAGGTGGAGGACGTAACCCCATGGTATGCAGATATTGTGAATTACATGGTTTCAAGGTTACGTACCACCCGGCGAATCAAGGCACAAGTTACAAGTTGAGAGTCGCCGCCACTGCGGGATGATCCGTACCTATACCGAGTATGTGCCGACGGCATGCTAAGGAGATGTGTACCCACCCGGAGAGGGACAGCAAATCATCGAAAAATGCCATGCAGCCCCGCACGGAGGCCATTATGGAGTACATCGCACTCAAGCCAAAAATTTGGCGGTGTGGTTTCTTCCCGCCAACGATGTACCAAGACACAAAAGAATTCATCGAAGATGCCAAAAGTGTCACCGCAGAAGGAGGAATTACGCCAAGAAATGCAATGCCCCTTAACTACAATCTCCAAGTGGAAGTCTTCGATGTTTGGGGTATTGACTTCATGGGACCTTTTCCAAAGTCCCATGATAGTGAATACATCCTCATCGCAATGACTACGTGTCCAAGTGGGTCGAAGCTCGCATGCCCCGGCCACGATGCCAAACATGCGTAAAAAAATGTTCCATGAGATCATTTTTCCAAGGTTTGGAACACCAAGGATGGTCATAAGTGATGGAGGATCACACTTCATAGACAGATCCTTTCGAGCTTTCTTTACGAGCTGGGATCTAAGCACAATATAGCCACACCTTACCATCCTCGGACAAGCGCCAAGCGTAAAACGTCAAACAAACAAATCAAAAACATTCTGCGTAAAAACCTGTCAATGCAATGGGGAAGGGCTGGAAAGACAAGCTACCCGATGCACTCTGGGCATCA
This sequence comes from Hyparrhenia diplandra, assembly GCA_015847255.1. Taxonomy (NCBI): domain Eukaryota; kingdom Viridiplantae; phylum Streptophyta; class Magnoliopsida; order Poales; family Poaceae; genus Hyparrhenia; species Hyparrhenia diplandra. Next base: position 11,925 of record JADLZK010001779.1, read on the forward strand.
CTGGGACAGCTTATAAAACCCCCATCGACATGACACCATTCCAACTGGTCTACGGAAAAAGTTGCCACTTGCCAGTAGAACTCGAACATCGAGCCTACTGGGCAATCAAGACATGGAACATGGACCTTAAGCTAGCCGGGAAAAATAGACAAAAACAATTAACCGAGCTAGAGGAATGGAGGGAGAAGGCGTATCACAGTGCCAAGCTATACAAAGAAAGAACAAAAAGATGGCACGACCACCGAATCCAGCAGAAAACTTTCCACGAAGGAGACAAGGTACTACTCTTTAACTCTCGTGTGAAGCTTTTCGTGGAGGGAAGCTGGCGGAGCAAATGGAAAGGGCCATACACCGTCGTCGACGTCGCACCCCATGGCGCAATCACCATCGCAGACGACTCAGGTAATTTATCAAAGGTAAATGGCCAACGTTTAAAAGTTTTCCTCGAGCCTTCTCCAAATAAATATATAGAGAAAATAATGTTGGTAGATTTTGAACAATATAAAAGCAACTCAGCAATTGCTACCAACATATTGGAAAGAAAACACAATAAAAATAATGTTAAATACAAAAACACATAACCATTTCCTTTCTTTTTCTTTTCTATTTTATTTTTCTCCTAAATAAGAAAACATCACCCTAAACGGGTTTTTCACCGATGCACCGTGGGGCGAGAATTCGGATAAGATAAAGATGAAGGGAAAAAGTCGCGCACGAGACACGCTCGCCAGAGGGCGGCCGGCGCACTGGGGCGGCCGGCCCCCTTTTGCGGCCCCTTGCCTCCATTCTTCTCGCACGGCTTGATCCCACCGAGCCTATCCAAATGCCTGCGGTGCACGGTCACGGTTCATCGCCAAACACTATAAATTGAGCTCCAATTCCCCATGGAAAATCACACCAAGCCATCTCTCTTCTCCCTCATTTTTACTTGCTCAACCTATCCATGGGAAACAACAAAGCCTTATACCTCTCCTTAGGATTAGACATTGAGCCTTTCAAGAAAACCTAGAAGAAATAGATGAAGCCATGTTCGTGTCAGCTCAACCACTGGCAATCTTACCACCTATTGTTGACACTCATTTAATGTATGTTTTACTACCACCAAAGTGAACCACTAATACAATATTACATGTGAAAACATAACCAAACATTATTTATCTAACGAGTTCCACGAGTTTTGGTGTTTTAAGTTGTTTTGCAGGAATGTTGTGGAAATACAAATAAAGTGGGAAGCGCAAAGTCAGAAATACGCCAAAGAGCAAAGGGAAGCAAGGAGGCCGATTCCACGCCTCATCTGGACTTTGCACCAGCGGGGAAACCATCTACCAAGGCCCACAAGCCCACCAGAGAAAGGAGAAAGGAGGGGGCAAAATGGGGCCCATCTGCTGCGGCGGCCGGCTCAAAATTTCGGCGCCTTTTCCCGCCCTTTCTCCGGCGGTTCGCTCACGGACTTCACGCGGGCGGTTGCATGTGGTGCAAACTTTCGTTCCCGCCAAATGCCCCTCGGAACAAGGATGGCCCTCCATTCTCTCCTCTCTTTTCCTATATAAAGAGACCCCTACACCTATTGTACACACACAACACACTTGAGCTTCAATTTCAAATCCCATACAATGTAGTGGTGTCCTTCTAGGTGTTCTTCACCTAGTTGTACAAATTAGAAAATAGGAAGAGAGGAGAGGGAAGAGGAGAGGAGGGCCGGGTTTGTCGGTTTTCGCCTCAACTTTGTACCTCTATGGAGCCGACTCTTTGTGAGTAATATCCGGGTTATCTTATGGCATTATCTTGATTATTACTTGACTAAATTCAGTCTTATTCTATTTTACTTCTTTGGATCTCCGTTCGACCGAAGGCTCTAGTTTTTACGTGAAACTAGATTCGTAACCGCTAGCGTAGACATGGTGTCTGGGCTAGAGTTTACCTGAGATTGCGCCCAATGCTACGGAATAGTTGTGGTAGCCCGGGGTGGACAGCTCCGACCCGGGCCTTTGTAGTCCACCACGCACGTGTTGGTGTTTTCGTAGAGCTTTAGGCGGCCTGACCCCCGTTACGTTTCTAGTCTTTTTCGAGAATCGGAAAGGTTCGCTACTCAGTAAGTAAGTAGGGTTTAGTAAGCCTGAACCTTGGTATTTAGTAATCTTGAGAAAACCTTAGAGAACCCCTCTCTACCTACAAAAAATATTTATCAATCTTATCTCTTGGGCGTACTTGATCCCTTCTAGTTCACTTCTCGTTCCCGTGGAAATCGATACCCTGAATACTCAGGGTGAAAGCTACAACGGTACTTTTAAATGACGCTTTGGATTTTATCGTGTCGCGTTAAAAATACCAACAAGCTTTTCGGCGCCGTTCGGGACCGGTAGGCTGTTCTAGAATCGAACCAAGTCATCTGTGTATCCCTTTTTACTTTTATTTTATACACCTCACCACTACCACCATCCCTACCACTTGAATTCCACTCCAATTTATAAATTCTCGGCTCCAAAGGGTGATTCGTTTGGAGCCTCCACCATCATCACACCCCATCTTTATAAATGGCTATGAGCTTCGCCTGCTTTCATAGCCATGGTTAGGGAGCAACCCTTCTCTAGGCGAGAAGGCGAAAATCCTCACGAGAAAATGGGATGAACTTCGAGACAAACTTTGTCTTGCTTTCTTCCCTATTTCCCGAGTCACCGCCCATCGGATAAAAACTCTAAAAAAATCTAGCAAATAGAGAAGGAGACTCTAGGAGCGATTTTAGGCCAGATTCACAAACCTCATAAATATAGGTCCAAACCTTTCCTTGCATGACCACATCCTTATGATTCACTTAGATCTTGGTCTAAGCTAGAAAGATGCTCTCCAAAATAACCTATCTTTGGGAGGCTCATTCGTACATAAATCCATTAGTGAGGGAAATGCCATTTAAGAGAAAATCTTTGAAAACACCCCTTACACTGGCATTTATGACAAGCATCCTAAAGAAATAGTGAAGTCAAGCCCCGACCGATGAGAGGAGGCACCTGCAACCAAATTTGAAACTCATTCAAATCCTTTTGATAATTCGGTTGTCGAGGAACCTCCCATTAAGGGAACATGCTATCAAACACTTGGGGATGAAGAATCCCACCTTTTTGCATGTCCCTTTGAATTCGAGGATGACCTTTTTCTTGATGATGATTTTGGGAATGCTTTAGAAATTCCCATATCAGAATCATCATATACCTCGAATTCCTATTTGAGACATCAAGAACATTCACAACATATAGAGGGTGAATCAATTCATATAGAAGACATTTCTATACCTTCTCCCTCTATGCCCACACATGATGTCTCATTCAGGGGAGAAAGTGAGACAGTCTCTCATAATAATTATTTTTGATCCATATCGCGGATGACTTGATCTATCTTAAGAAACAAAGTGCTCCCCCACAAATAGGAGATTTCATCAATGAATATGGAAGTTACATTCTAAATGACCCATCCACTCCATGCTCATATGATAAATCTCCTGAGTCGATCTACAACTCAGCCACCACTGGCAAAATTCCACAACCCCTATGATCTCGATGGCCATAAAAACTTTGAAAAGGTTGTTGTAAATACTTTTGTCTATCACAAATTTTGCAAATTTCGTGGTGGCTTGGCACGAGTTTTATAGATCAACCCACAAAGGTTGGTGTTGAAAGGGAAACCACATCACCAACATTGGATTCATTTCAAAAGGTTTCCCAAAGATGAGCTTTCGTCTTTAAACAAAGCACTTTCGGGAGATGACCCGCTCTATCAATAAAATGGTTCTTTACAAAAGAAATAAAAAACTTCTTTTCTCATTAATAAAAAGCAAGAACATGTTATCAAGCCAGTATGCACCTTCGGGTATTCTTGTTGCTAACCATTTCAGGTGGAGACAAAGAAGAACGAAGAAGCATGCAATGCTTGAAAGCATGAGGCTACTCCAACTACAAACTTTGATGCTCATGGGTGATGGAACACACTCGGATGGAGGCCACGACCTTGCACACTTGAATTTTACACAAAAATTCAAGTGTGGGGAGGAGGGTGTAAGTTCAAATTCCACACACACCAAGGGGTCAATAAAAAAAAATGATGTGAGCCTGACCTTGCTAAAAAAAATAGAAAAATAAAAAGATTGAAAAAATAATAATAATAAAATAAAAGAAGAGAGAGAAGGAGGATTCTTCTCTAGACCTTTGTTATCATCAAAGCTTATGGTCTATACACACCATACATGTGTGTGGCTCAAAGCATTGATGGTTGCCTAAGTTGGACCATATACAACAAAGTCACCGATGCAGCAACTTCGGAACTCCATCCACATATGCTGCAGGTAAAAGTACTCAGGTAATGCAAAGGTAATAAATGTTCAACAACTCCTTCAATTATATTTATCTTCACGAAAATACAAAATTATTCTTCCCATGTTTATGTCATATGCTCTGGTTTGGATGAACTCATTATCACAGTACATCTATTGGCCTTTTCAAATTAAGCATGGTGCTTAGGTTGAAAAGATCTTCTTTAATCAAAATTTGACATGGTGTTGAATCTTGGTTAATGAACTTAGAGTAATTATTTTCATGAGCAATGAGAAGTAATCTATGATGGAGATAAATCAAGACTATATTTATGTTGTGAACTTTACCTTGGTCTTGCTTGAGCTTGAATGAAGTTGAATGAACATGTTTGATAATAATAAAATAAATAAATAATTGTTTTGCATAATAAACTTGTTCTATCTTGTTCTTGTTTTGAAATAAGGATCTGTCCTTTCTCTCTAAAAAATATATATTTATATAAATAAAAAAATGAGATCTTGAAAAAAAAAAACAATGGTGCTTCCCTTCGTGTATTTTCTATCACTAACATTTACAGGAGCGAAGGATGGCGTTATCGAAAGAACAAAAGCACCAACCCATATCATGAACTGATGGAGGAGCATGTATACAACTCGGTTTGATCATTTTCTCCCCATCTGTTCATATGCATGCTCCTGGTTTTATACTTGTCTTGCAAAACTTAAAAAAAGAACCAAATTCCACACTTAGATTTAAAATTCGAAAGTAAATATGAATATAGCTCTTTGAGTATGGCCTACATAAATTTTGTTCCTTACATATCCTTAGTGCTTGTGGGAAAAATATATTTAGGAAAAACATATTGCCTAAGTTGTTGTGAAGTGAGATATGGCTTTGGCATAGGAATCCAACCTTTTCTATTCAAAGTACTTGGAGAATTTCCTTTTTCGATCAAATGCTAAAATCCATAGTTTCACTTACTCCTCAATGGTGAGAAATTCCTACCAAGGCCAAATATATCATGATTACATCCTGAAAACCTTCTACATATGCTACTTGTTACTGCATTGAGCTCTGTCAAACTTTGTTGACCCATGTTGAGAATTTTATCATGCTCTTAAATCAAGATCACGTACACGCCACCAGATAAATGCACTACTCCTACACTGGGAGTAGGCGCAAAACATGCCTTCCATTTAGATCCATCCAAAAATGTTCTACTCCTACACTGGGAGTGAACAAAAATATCTTTCTTAGGTTTCATCAAAATAAATGCTCCAAATACTTATTGATATATCCCTCTCAAAAGTCTTCCAAAAAGAGACATGAGGCTATCATCAATAGAAAAAAAAAAAAAATGGACAAGTGTCCTCTATTAAAACAATGGGTACTTAGATGCCCGCCTCTCTATAAAAAAAAAGAAAAGATGAAAAAAATGAGAATAAAAGATAGCCCATGTTCTCACAAATATTTCCTCCAAAGTCTCAATAAAGAGAGATATTTCAAGGAGCATAGTAGAAATAGGATAGCCACTATATATATCCACACACTTGCACATCTTGATTTAATTGTATAATATTTTTCTCCCATGGATCCATTGTTTGACCTAGCAAAATGTGCAGTACAAGTGTGCCCACAAATTCTTCCCTACCTAAGCTCCACATAAGCCTTTTAGAAGTAGGAAGAAAAAGAAGGCAATAAATGCCTTGGTAAGGGGAACGTACACCACTGAGCGATTTGAGAGTGCCATTTGAGGAGTACTTGTGAACTATGCTTTCTTCAAAAAAAAAAACTCCAAGTTACTAAGATGTGAAAATAGGATGACTTTGTTTCAGAGCCGTTCCATCTTTCAACCGCCCAAGAATATATGTTAGACACTCCACATATCCCACAGTAATGAGGCATGTCTAGGGATGATCTTTATGTTGGGTTCATAACTCGAATTGCTATGTTTATACTTACTTTATCACTAACCTTTACTCGGGACGAGCAAAGAGTCAAGTGTGGGGGAACTTGTTGACACTCATTTAATGTATGTTTTACTACCACCAAAGTGAACCACTAATACAATATTACATGTGAAAACATAACCAAACATTATTTATCTAACGAGTTCCACGAGTTTTGGTGTTTTAAGTTGTTTTGCAGGAATGTTGTGGAAATACAAATAAAGTGGGAAGCGCAAAAGTCGGAAATACGCCAAAGAGTAAAAAGGGAAGCAAGGAGGCCGATTCCACGCCTCATCGGACTTTGCACCGGTGAGGGAAACCATCTACCAAGGCCCACAAGCCCACCAGAGAAAGGAGAGGCAAAATGGGGCCCATCTTTGCGGCGGCCGGCGGCCGGCTCAAAATTTCGGCGCCTTTTCCCGCCCTTTTCTCGGCGGTTCACTACGGACTTCACGCGGCGGTTGCATGTGGTGCAAACTTTCGTTCCGCCAAATGCCCCTCGGAACAAGGATGGCCCTCCATTCTCTCCTCTCTTTGCCTATATAAAGAGACCTCTACACCTATTGTACACACACAACACACTTGAGCTTCAATTTCAAATCCCATACAATGTAGTGGTGTCCTTCTAGGTGTTCTTCACCTAGTTGTACAAATTAGAAAATAGGAAGAGAGGAGAGGGAAGAGGAGAGGAGGAGCCGGGTTTGTCGGTTTCGCCTCAACTTTGTACCTCTATGGAGCCGACTCTTTGTGAGTAATATGCAGGTTATCTTATGGTATTATCTTGATTATTACTTGACTAAATTCAGTCTTATTCTATTTTACTTACTGGATCTCCGTTCGACCGAAGGCTCTAGTTTTTACGTGAAACTAGATTCGTAACCGCTAGCGTAGACATGGTGCCTGGGCTAGAGTTTACACGAGATTGCGCCCAATGCTCGGAATAGTTGTGGTAGCCCGGGGGTGGCAGCTCCGACCAGGCCTTTGTAGTCCACCACGTGCGTGTTGGTGTTTTTCGTAGAGCTTTAGGCGGCCTAACCCCGATTACCGTTTCCAGTCTTTTCGAGAATCGAAAAGGTTCATTTACTCAGTAAGTAGGGTTTAGTAAGCCTGAACCTTGGTATTTAGTAATCTTGAGAAAACCTTAGAGAACCCCTCTCTACCTACAAAAATATTTATCAATCTTATCTCTTGGACGTACTTGATCCCTTCTAGTTCACTTCTCGTTCCCCGTGGAAATCGATACCCCGAATACTCGGGGTGAAAGCTACAGCGGTACTTTCCGTGCGCGCTTGCGGATTTATACGTGTGCGTTAAAAATACCAACACCTATCAAAACTCCCAGGCCATCCTTCCGGTCGAAACAAGGGTTCACCCAACACGAACCGGCCTCATAAACCTCGAAACAAACAAACCCAGCGCAAAACTCATCTCCAAGAAACTACCATCCAAACCAACCCGACTCCGCACAAATAAAGCCGGCGATAGAAAAAACTGCTCTCAAGAAGCCGGCACACGTAGTCAAAAGAATTAGACCACCACTAGGGAGCCCTCCTATTAGAGGACAGCCCCTGGTTTTTTTGGTGATAGTGAGGAAGAAAAACCTAAGAAGAAAATTACACTTGCGAGTGGTCAACACAAGGATCAACGACCTACAAACAAGAATAGAGAGAATTCATAGAAGTAGTTTTAGCAAAATTAGAAGTGAAAAATCTAGAAGATTCCCTTTCGACTATGCGTCGCGGGTTTAATGAGAAATTAGACCGTCTAGCGAGAGACAATAAAGAGGGTTCAAAATTCTTGCATTTGTTTCGGGCTTTTTAAAATTCCTCGCATTTATTTTCATTTATTTACTTTGTATTTGGCTGAAGATCAATAAAGTTTGTCTTTGAATATTTCATTGTGCACTTGTTTCTCTATGTATTCTCTTTAAACTTACGTGAAAGAAACAAGTGTGGGGAGATAAAATTCATAATGACCTACTTAAAAACATAGACAAACTTTATCCTTTACGTCAATCTATAAAAAAAAAAAAAGAGCCACACACTATCTCGAATTTTTGTGCTTTGAGAGATAGCATGATTACTTGAATTTCTCCTTCTGTACAAATAAGACTTGGTTTTTCCTATTAAAAAAAATCATGTTCTGGGATAATCAAAACCTGAATTAGTATTCAAACAAAATAGCTACTTCCTTATTCATTGTATATCGTCAAATTCAAAGATTAAATGTTTGAGGAAGTTTCATGATCCCAAGATCAAAACACATGTGCACAAATAAATTGGTGATCTAAAATATGATGAAACCTTTATGCTTCAAAGACATGGGCTATGCTAGAAATGGGCACATGCCCCCATATAAACAAAAACAATGGGTACGTTGATGCCCGCCTATCTAAAAAAAAGAGAAGAAATAATGGACAAGTGTCAGGGGCGAGTAGAGCCCACTTCTCCAAAAAAAAAAAAGAGAGAGAAGAAATAATGGATAAGTGTCAGGGGCGAGAAGAGCCCACTTCTCCAAAAAAAAAAAAAAAAAGCAAACAAGCCCATGACTCTTTAAAAGCAAAGAGGCATCGTAACTAAAAAAGAACATTTCTCATATGCACATCTTTGATCTAGGAATATGACACTTCCCTCCATTAATCTAGAATTTGACTTGACATTTCATACAAGGAAGTAAGCAATTTTGTTGGTACTCTCAAGTTTGATTAAACCCGGGAACATAGCACAAATTCTTTTCAAAAAAAAATTGAAAAAAAAAACAACCAAGTCTATTTGTGCGAGTGTAAGTAGAAAGAAAGAACTCTGCTTATCTCCATCGCCACGATCATTCAAGATAATGTGGAAGAACACTTTGAATTTTGACAAAGGAAAACAACCTCACAAAGTTAGACTTTACTCGAGGGCGAGTAAAAGCCAAGTGTGGGGGGGTTGTTGGCGGTCATTATCAAGCATTTAATACCACCAACTCGGGTTCATTCCAAGGGAAATAAACAATCTCATGGTGCATATGCATTTATTTCTAACCTAGTTCCACTTGTATTGGTAGAAAACATGTTTTGCGGGTATAAAAGTGGAAACAAGTACAAATACGCCCAATCAACAATGAAAGCACAAAACCGGGATTGCGCCTTGTCAAGGGGAGGGCCAACGAGTCGAATCGGGGCAAAAACGGGCCGATGCACCTATGGGACAATGAACCAAAGTGGGCCAAGAGGCGGCACGCGAAAGCCTGGCTCGAGCCGGGCCAAACTGGGGCCGGCCCCTGCGGCGGCCGGCGCAGGCACGGCTCCGATCCCGCCGCGGCTTCGCCGACTTTCACATGCCGAAATGTTGAGGCGGGAAAAGATGGTGCAAAGTTGTTTGGTGCGGTTTTCTCCCGCCAAAGTGCCTAAATTTTGGCCTCACTTCATGTATAAATAGGGGGCATACCCTCCCTCTAAAGGAGGAAGACACAACCATTCACTCACTCATTTTTTTTCCACTCACACACCCCACTCCATCACTCACACTTAGTACACATTGGAGTAGAGGAAAGGAGCCAAGTTAGAATTAGAAGGGAGTGAGAGAGGAGGAAGTGTGGAGAAGAGGAGTAGCGACCCCCTCCGCCTCGGGCGGTGACGGAGTTCGAACACTGTCGGCTCCCGTCTCCACATTTGTACCTCTACGGATCATCCTACCGGTTTGAGTAAGAGATCCGTGTTCTATTTACAAACAATTATCTTCGAGCTTAAATTATTACTTTAATTATCGTTCACTTAGGTTAGATTTGTTTACCATATCGGTAGATGCTCTAGTAGAGGACTCTGATGAAGACGGATGCTCTGGCCAACGCTAGAGTACGTGATAAGTAGTGTTGACGTGGTGTCTTACAAGTACCCTCGTTTCCTCCGGCGGTGGTCAGGTTGTTTGACCTTAGGTGGGTTGTGCGGAGGGAGGCCGGACCCCCGCGCACCGGGGAGAGCCGGTGGCTACGTGAACGTATAAGAAAAGAAGTAATTTGGCTTTAGGATAATCATTTTGTAGTAGAAACTCACTACCCACTTCACCCTTTCCATCTTCATCCTGGTAGCTAGTCGAGCCTAACTTAACACCCGTTCCCTGTGGAAATCGATACCCTGAACACTTCCGGGTGAAGTGCTACAACGGTATTTCCGTACGCTTGCGGACTATTCTGCTTACGCTAAGAAACACCAACAGAGTACTTTAATCTAGTACATTAGGTTAAAGTAATATTAAATAGTGCAAGCGTGGTGTTTGGGCTCGGGTATCTCATTAGATTCATCTGTATTCGGATTGGTGGTAGATCCGCATTTGTGATAGCCCCTAGTTGGATGACCAACTAGTTGGGTGTCGTTGATCCTTTGTATTCCCCATCCCATCTGTAGGACTCGTGGGATTTATCTCTAGATGAATCATCCTTTGTTGGTGCTTCTCCCTATGTGATGTCCCCAGATAGAACAATAGAAGGCAAGTTTACTACGAGTAGGATCAGATATCTTAGTAATAATCTCTATACTTTTAACCTTCTTAGGTCTTGTGCTAATCTGGGTTAAGATTAGATCTTAGTCTCCCTCACACATTTCCCTGTGGATACGATATTTAAAACCCTCCGGGTGAAGGCTACAACGGTATCCGTGCGCTTGCGGATTATACAATCTTCAATATTTCTATGGGCATAACAAATACCAACAGCATCCGCGACAACATTAGCTTTGCCCGGATGGTAGTGCAACTCTATATTATAATCTTTTATCAGCTCTAACCACCTTCTCTGCCTCATATTCAACTCCTCTTGAGTGAAAATGTACTTCAAGCTTTTGTGATCAGTATAGACATGACATACATTACCAAGTAAGTAATGATGCCAAATCTTCAATGCATGTACCACGGCAGCATGTTCTAAGTCATGGGTTGGATAATTAACCTCATGCTTCCTTAGCTGTCGAGATGCATACGCAATGACTCTGCCCTCTTGCATGAGTACGCATCCCAAACCTGTACCACAGGCGTCACAATACATATCAAAGGGCTTCTCAATGTCAGGTTGCGCGAGCACAGGAGCGGTAGTTAACAACGTTCGTAAGGTACGAAACGCTGCCTCGCACTCCGGTGTCCACACAAATTTTTCTTCTTTCTGTAACAATCGGGTCATGGGTTTAGCGATTTTGGAGAAATCAGGTATAAACCTACGATAGTATCCAGCTAGCCCAAGAAAACTCCGTATCTTAGAAACAAAACTGGTGCCTTCCAATCCATCACCTCTTGCACCTTACTGGGGTCTACTGAAATCCCGTTCTCGGATAACACATGTCCTAGAAAATGCACTTCCTTCAGCCAAAACTCACATTTACTGAACTTAGCATACAGCTTATGTTCTCTGAGCCTCTCCAAGACTATCCTCAAATGCTCAGCATGTTCTTCCTCATTTTCAGAATACACTAAGATGTCATCGATGAATACAACCATGAACTTATCAAGTTCAGGCATAAACACCGTATTCATCAAGCACATGAAATGCGCTGGAGCATTCGTCAGGCCAAAGGACATGACGAGATACTCGTACAAACCATACCTCGTTGAAAATGTTGTTTTGGGTATATCCTGCGGTCTGATTTTAATTTGATGGTACCCAGATCGAAGGTCTATCTTCGAGAAAACTTTAGCTCGGGACAATTGGTCAAAAGAATGTCAATGCGGGGTAAAGGATATTTATTCTTGACAGTTACCGCATTGAGTGGCCTATAGTCCGCACACATCCTCAAGGTCTGATCCTTCTTCTTCACAAACAAAGCTGGACATCCCCAAGGTGACGAACTAGGTCTGATGAAACCTTTCTCAAGCAACTCCTGAATCTGTATTTTTAATTCTGCCAGCTCATTGGGTGGCATTCGGTAGGGTCTCAGGGATATAGGCGATTCCGGAATTAGTTCTATTGCAAACTCAACATCCCTATCGGTGGCAATCTGGGTAGGTCTTCGAAAGCACATCCGGGAACTCACGGACTACGGGTATGTCGGAGATACCGGTTACTTTCAAAATTTGAAACACGGTTAAGGTCAATGGCTTTGGGTAGCAGAATCTGATGTTCGGTTAGATCACGAGGGTGCTTCAAGTGTACTACTCTATTCACCGTATCTATGATCACACCCCAACTCTTCATCCAGTTCACCCCGAGGATGACATCCAAGCACAAACCGGGTAAAACTATCAAGGAAGTTACTACTTCTAAGTCTCCCATCATAATCTTCACATCATTGACTCTTTGCCTAGTTAATTGGTCAGCCCCTGCTGAACTGATACGATACCCAAATCCTAAGTCAGATATTTGTTCACCATTCCTTATTGCAAACTCTTGACTCATGAATGAATGCGATGATCTAGAATCAAACAAAACAAAAGCACTACGATTGTTAACTAAACGCGTCTTAGGGCCGTCACGGTCTCTCCCTCGGGGAACCTCCTCAACATTAGCAAAGTGTGTACTTTCGTCCCACATCTTTTTGCTTGTAGTTCTTTACGGGCTCGGGCAAAACACGGAGAAATGCAGGGCTTACCACAATTAGCGGTTTGTTGTGGTTGAAGGGGTGGGCGTGGAGCATTCCCTTGTGCGAGCTTTCCTTTTACGTGCGGGTGCAACAAACACCTTCTGAAGCGTGAGTTTCCGGCTTGATTCTTCTTACGTGGGGGGTGCATACCGCGAAGGTGCGGCAGGTGTGGACGATAGTTCGGCGGCGTCAAAAGAAACACCGCCCCTATCACGGATTTCCCTCAAACGTTCTCTTCTTGCCTTTGGATGCAACATACAAAGCATTACTAGCCTCCTGATGGATGCAATCAGTCACAAAGGCCTGGAAAGTATCCCTTGTGGAATTTCCCATGGTTTTACGCATTTTTGGGGTTCAACACTCTCTTGAAGCTAGCCAACTTCTTAGCCTCAGTGTCGACCATGTCGGGAGCATACCTAGACGAACTGTTAAAAGCCTGTAGGTACTCATTTGGTCTTGTTGTCCTGACTAAGCTTAATGAACTCTCCCAACTTCTTTGCCAAAGCACCAGCAGGTATGTATGTGTCACGAAAAGCTGCTGTAAACTGGAACCAAGTGATAGGAACATTGGCAGGAAAAGTGGCACGGTGATTCTTCCACCATATCCCTGCAGGTCCTTCTAGCAAGTGTCTTTGCATATTACATATATACGTTGTGTCAGACAAGTTCACCAAACGAAACTTCTCCTCTACTGAAGTAAGCCATTCTTCAGCCTCCATGGGTTCATTTGCCATAGTGAACTTTGGCGGTTCCGTGGCTTTAAAGTCCTTGTACGACTGGAATCCATCCCTAGCCGCATCACCTCGGCCTCCTCCCTACTCAGTGTTGCATGAGATATTCTTAACTCTCCCGGGGGGGTGGTCAAGAAGCGCTCTGGTTCGGTGGAGGTGGTTCTTTGTCGATCTCCTGACACACCTGATCGAGTTTGCGGCATTTGCACAATTGAATCAACAATAACCATCAGATGATGTTGTTCAAAGCGTAGATATTGAATTTAAGTTACGCGGAATTTATTGAGAGAATAAATTCATCCACAATAACAGGTAACAATAAACTCAATACGGTCTTTCCTCAACATCACGGTCATGTCAGCGCCAATATGTGTGCCAAGATTTCGCAACAACGGGGCAACAAAATGTTGCACAATTGGTATGAATTTTCAAGCCCGGCGAACACGTCTCAAGCGCCATGAAACCGAACACAAATATAGGTTGCAAACTAAATTAGGGTCTCAAGCCCGATACAAATAAGGTCTTGAAAATATTACGGATCCATGTCTTATATGCTGACAACTCACGAATAAAAGGGAAATTACTTGGTAATAGTGGCACTACACCGCTCGGCTACAAGGGTGTCTCATCTAGATCAGGGTCTACGTGCTAACATTTAGCGTGAATCTAGAACATAACATCACAATCGTCTACTCTGTGAAGTGCGAGAAGTGGGGTCTCCATCCTGATCCTCTGGTGGTCCTCTCCGGCGGCGCTGGCTGCAAGCACCCTCTAGTCCTCACTATGGTCGCCCATAAGCTCTCGATGCGACGGCGTGCATTGGTGAAAGTCGTACACCGCTCATTTGCGCTCCCCAATGGTGATAGAGACGCTCATCAAGTAACTCGTGCGCTTCTGCGGCTTCTTTAGACTAGCTTTGTGTCTCACGTAGCTCCTCTCTAACACGTGTGGCCTCTGGCTTGTAGCGTCTGTCGTCGTGGTTGTCATAAGTGCTCCATTCAGCTTCGTCACAACAAACATAGCCCTCATCGCTGCCATACCCGGCAACTCAAGGCTGCGGCGTTCTCCTCTAGCGGTGCGTCTCGAGGAAACACTACGGCGGGCTGCCCGGCAAGTGCTGGATCCCACGGGTCTGCGCCATACGGTCCAACATTCCCATGGCCACAACTTTGGGCGGGTGTCCATGCATCGGGCCCTTGCCCAATGCCTTTGCGTCGGGCCAATAGGGTCCCAGGGTGTGGCCGCACTTTGTCACCTCAACTAAAATCCATGGTACCTCTCCTCGACCATGGGTCCGCCTCCATCCGTAGATGGGCTCCTAGCTGTACCCAACTGACTGCAACGTCTCCCACAGCAAAGCTGGTGTCGCCCAGATCATCGGAGGTGAGTAGGGCTCAAAGTAGTGGGCCATCTGTAGCAAGATTTAGGAGATAAAAAGTGAGATTGAGAATTAACAGTCAGTTTTAACCAAATAGGGCAAGTACTAATTAGGGAAAAAAGATGGAAAGATGCATGAATGACATGATGTAAAATTTTAAACATGATGCATGAACGTTTCCTACGTATCTCCTGATTTAGGAAAGATAAGTTTCTACCGTATTAATGGTGGCATCCAACGATCTCTCAAAAGAAAATAAAGCGTGTCTAGTCGATCTACACGTTTTCGTTGTTAGTGTACCTGCAATTTCATCTCGGCCCATAATATATTTATGCAATGCAAGAAATTAAATTGCATATACCCTTCGTCGGGTCCACGGCGGCATCGCATACCATCGCGGAAAACACAATTTACACCCGGCACACACTGTGTACCCATACACAAGTCTACGGGGGGCACTACCCGACCAAGGAGCTCTCAAAACATTTTATTTCCCCTAGACCGGCGTTTATCCGATCATGCTCTCACGACTCACACCATTACCTTGGGTGTAGAGGCATTTGAACATCATTTACCGGGGGCGTAGAGGTATTTCGATCCATTCATGACCACTCAAGTGAGTAGCCCGTACTCACGGCCGCACGGCAACCAATCACAAACAACAAAATATGATGCATTCACCCATTCCTAGTTAGCCAAGCCACCTAAGCGTCCTTGGTGGGCATAAAGGGTATGACCATGGCACTACTAATTTTGCAAACCTTTTACTCACACCACTTAAAAGATTTTGTTTCGCAAACTTTTCGCCAAAAGATTATTGGTTCATTTTAATTTAAATGCCGGATCAGTTGTAATTACCGAACTAAGCTCGATGCCATTTGTGAGGCCGACCAATTTATAAGAAATCAAGTATGGTCGCAATCAATCAGAAGTAATCATGGTCTACACTTGAGTCCATATAAACCCGTATTCGGAAATCTCGAGAGTGATTTCAAACTCATCAACAACACAAAGCGGGATCGTTGAGCTCGGTAGTAAAATCCGTAGGTATTTCAAACCAAATTCGACATATATTAAATATCGAGTGCGATGTATAAATTATTACAAACTCGGGTTCAAATACGAAGGTAGTTTTTAGAAAACCAAATAGTCTTTACCCGAAAACAAAGATAAGATAGTGCCAGCGAGATAGTCAACCACTCGCGGCATGAGACGAGGGGATATAGAATTGCCTTGCCTCGGCCTTACTCTTCATCGACGAGGGGAACAAACAAGTCTTACAAAGTACCCATGGTACAAATGCTCCCTGCTGACAAACGGAATAAAACCGAGTACAAAATACTCAACTAGACTTGCGACCAAAATAAAATAAAAAGACTCAAGGATTATGCTAGGCTTTATCACGGGGTTCGGTGACTCATGGTAATTTCAAAAAATAAGGTTGATTAGTGATCCTACACATGCTACTTATATTTTTTTTTTCAAGTTAAAAGGTTACTTATTTATATATGCGTAGATCTGTATAGTCAAGATTAATCATTGCTCGAAGAGAATAAATAACGGCATAAGTAACTTGATCAAGATTATAACTTGGCGACAACATGGTAATAACATATATATGGTAATATTAAGACTACGATGTGTGGAAGCATCCGGTTCTCAGCCGACCCGGGAGAGATGGTGATTCGAATCGATTTGCAAAACCAAGTGGGCGAATACCCTCGACATAAACCGGGTCTACTTTGCAAAAGGCGGACCCAATCACTCCCGAGGATGTTAGGGGACGTAAAGTCTCGGTCTGCCCGGCTACCCCCTCCTTCGGGCCACCAAGTGGCGCAGCTAGCGAGGACGACGCCCGTGCGCATCTTCTTCGCCCAATCAATCCCAACCTACCACGCCAAAGGAGGAGCGATAAAGCGAGCAAAGCCGGCCCCTAGCATTCCCACGAGCTTCGTGGCTCACGACCCGGCGAGCGTACTATATTAACGGTATGTTCAACTTCCGACCACGGCCCGACAAAGAGTAAGTCCTTAATTGATTAGATGGAAAGACCACAATATCCATCCGATCTTACATGTTTTATTTAATCGGGTTCTCGGCGGCGGCTTGACAATCACCCATGTGATTGTTCACATCATTTCCTCAAGTGACCCGGAATCACGTCTCTTCGCAATCATGATGCGAGCATTAACCTAGACCTCTAAATAGGATAGGGCAACTTTTGACAAGGATCTCAATGCATCAACAATTTCAACCATTTCCTAAACTTAATGCATGAAACATATAAAAGACTCAAGTCATATTAATTTGGAAGAATAGGAAAGGCGAGGAATGCTCAGGGGCTTGCCTCGCAGAACATAGCGGAGCACGTGCTCCAGGGCACTCGAAGCTTCGGCCGGTCGACTCTTCTCCTCAGGTGACCTCTCTCCGGCTGGACTCGAGGTGGTGAAGATCCCCGGTCTGCTCCTCGATCAGCTCCTCTATCACCTCTCCCGATCACGAGATGATGCATATGATGGAGAAAAAGAAATGGTTACAATTACATAACTAAAGACTTGCATGAAATAAGATTTGTATGATGAATGAATGTTTCATGATGCATTCTATTAGTAAGTGGATATCTCTTCCGTAGAAAAACAATCAATTCTACACAAGAAACCCTTCTAATCTACATCGAGCAAACACCCTAACTTACTAATCACTAGAAAATGGCAGCTAGACATCTTGTCACTAAAAGCGATCCCTACAGATAGTTCTACAACTCCAAATTCGGTGAACAAATTGTGGATACGGGATCACCAAAAGAACTCTCTGAGAGTTGTTCGCGGGGGTTCTATCTAACTGCGACCTGAAACAACTCGAGAAGGCAATGGAAGCATAGCTACGGTGTCTTCTACGTTGTAACTAGGATAGAACACTAGTCAAGGTTACCTTGTTTAGAGTTCGGTGTTCGGTTCCTCTACGGACAACCCTCTACGTATCCGACTAGGATCGTAGCGAGTTCCTTGGCCCTTAGACTATAAAGGCGGCCAAGGAACACCTCGAGGAGAGCGGCGAGAGCATACGAGAACACAAGCTTGGCTATGACAAAGCGCCAAGTTTGATAGCCCGATTCTCGGTGACCCCATCAATCAAGCAGGCTCCGCGTCATTGGACATAAAGGTCTTTTACCGATCCTTGATCGGGGCCCGAACTGATGCCAAAAACCACACTCTCCATGTCAATTTAACGTAACAAACCGCGGGCTCGGGTTCGTCGAGGCCCCGAACAAGCTACCGGTTCACCGGAAGTGCAGAGCTCTCGGTCGTAAACTGTCGGCCCATTTGCGGCGCCCGGGTAGAAACTCGTCGAATTTCAACACGAGTCAGAGTCTGACATCATGAGCACATCAACGGGAGGGCGATCATCTTGGATCATGGGCTTGCAAGATCGGCGGCAGCGGTGGGCTGGCGCATCATCGGGCCAAGGCCGACTGACGAAGCTTCGTAGAAACTCAACAGCGGCGGGTTGCGGCCACCTATCAAGGCGGAGAACGGCTCGAAGCTTGCTCGGGAGCGGCGTAGAGGGCAAACCGAGAAACCAGCTCAGGGAAGGTGGACAACCGGGGACTCAAAGGCGGATTAGGAGGCAACTCGAAATACAACTCCAGCTCGGTTGGGATAAGGAAGTTACTCCAACTCGGAAACTTTTTTCGGCCAACACTACTCCAACTCGGAGAAAGAAGGCGAGGTCGGATATAACTGAAGGACCAGTCCGGATTACCTTTCGGTTTCCTACGAGGATTAAGTCGCTTTGCGACGTTCGCGTATTCAAGGCGTCAAGACAACTACGAAGAAGAAGGTGATTCCTTTGGAGGGGCGGCGCAAGAGGGCTCATATTGACAAGACGCGAGAAGAGTGCATGTCGTCCTTGGCCAAGAACCTCACTTGAAGCCAATCGTCGAGGCAGAGGACAACGAGGAGGATAACATCTGAGAACCTACCTAGACGGAAGGAGTGGCGACTAAAGCAAAGTACTTCTAAAATCTTCATGGTGGCTACAACTCACGCACTCTGCCCGCCCGTAGTTCCGGACATCGGGTCCAACGACGAAGGCCTATCCAACATCTCTTCGGACGAAAGAAACCCTTGAAGACAGGGAGAACACCAGCGTCAAGAAAGGCTAAGAGAAGAAACTAGCTAAGAGGGCGCGAATCGGGGCTAACTCACGCATGCAAGCCCGAGACAAGTATCACCGCCGTCTACATGAGTACGAAAAGGCTAAAGTCCGAGAGAGAAGCCGAAGGCGACCAACGAGCAACGGGGAAAGGCTACAAGGGTTGATGAGCCGCCTGAAGCTTCTTCGCAGGACCTAAATGACGGGAAAAGCTCATCAAGGAGGCATTACGAGGAGGCTCATAAGAAAAGTCCGGGGACATCGCGGTCAAAGGCAAGCGGCTCTCGGGCACCCTAAGTCGATCAACGTCTTTGAAAGGCTGGGAGAGAGGCCGCAAAGGTTCCAACAACTCCCGGGCCGCCCGGGAGGGGTGGTGAGACGGTACCGAGAGACCGAGAGGAAAGTCCCGCCTCAAGACCAAGCCGGCGAGAAGAAGTCGTAGAATCCTAAACATATCATCTCGATCAAACTCATCTAAGGAGGAGAACCTCCAAGAGGATTTGAAGAGAATCCACGGAAAACTACAACAACGAGGTTTCCTTGCTTATTTGAAAGATTGCGAGGAAGTCAAGCTACCGCCAAGGTTCAAGCCCTCAAACCACTCAAAATAACGATGGGAAAACAGAGCCCGGACAATGGCTCGAGTCTACTCACAATCATTGAGAATTTGGCTGGGGAGATGATGATGCAAAGTCGTCTTCTTTCCCATGGCCCTAGAGGCTCCCTACCGCCAAATGGTTTGACAAGATCGAAGAAGAGGGCTCAATACGCCTTGGAAGACTTACAGAAGAAGCATTCTCAGAGCAAATTGAGAATCATCACCCATCCTATTACTCGGCGAGTTGAAAAGCCTCAGAAGCTCGGAGAATCCCTAAGAGATTACTTTCATCAAGATTTGGGAGATGAGGTCCCAAGTACACGACATCAGAGAGAGAGTGAGATGCCTTGATGAATGGGATTTTCTCAAGATGGCAGTTCTCGATTTCTACAAGACAACCCAGAGGATGGCCGGTTGATTCAAGCTTCTTGTTAAGAAGATGATCGTGGTCAAGAAAGAAACCAAGGCCGCTCGAAAGAAAGAACTCGAAGCCCAGAAGAAAGATCGGGAGCAACTCTCTCAGCGTAAGAAGAAGCGAGGACAGGACAATCATGCCCAATGGCGAGAAAAGTCGAGAAGAAAACCTTACAAAAGAGAGGTTCAACAACAACAACAATGGCGACGGGAATGGAAGCAATATCAAGCTAGAAGACCCCACCTCGTGATCTACCACCCCGGGCTCAAGACGGCTGGAAAGCGTACCACTTTCCGAGGAAAAAGTACAAGGGAGAAAACAACTCACGCTCGAGAAGGAAACAACAATCAAGAAAAATGAGAAGAAGCCATTGAAGAGCAAAAGGCAGGGATTTTCAAAGCAACGAGATCTTTGAGCGTCATATTCTCGAGTACCGGGATCGAGAGCGAGACGGGGACAAGTTAGCACTCGGATCAATCCAGGCGGTAGAACCCGCAACACCACGCTACCTCAATTGTCCCAATACGATCCGGTTCACGGGGGAGGATCAATGGACAAGTGTGGGAACGGCAGTAAACTGTATCCTTTGGTACCGAACCCGCGATAGCGGGTGACCGGTGCAAAGTGTTGATTGACGGAGGCTGGATTGAACATCATATTCTCGAAACACTTTGGACAAGATGGGACTAGACCTCTTCGGCTGATTGCTCCTTCAAGCACTCCTTTCTGAGGAATAGTACGGACGAAAGCAGCCATACCGAGTTGGACAAGTCACCTTGCCAGTCACATTTGATCTCCCATCAAATTACAGGACGAGAGTACATCAAGTTCGAAATAGCAAGATCTCGAAGTCACCATACCATGCCATAATGGGAGACTGTCATTGCAAAATTCATGACTATTCCACACTACCCGTATCTTCTACTAAAAGATGTAGGCACCTTTTGGGGTTCTTTCAATCAAGGGAGACCTCAAAGCTTTGAGTGTGACGTTCAAGCCGTGGAACGCGCAAACAAGACAGGGAGGCTCTTGGAGAAAAAAGAACTCAACCAGGATAGCGGAGGATATAAATCCTGGGAATCTTCGAGATACAGGCCAAAGAAACGGCAATTCCTCGATTCACCGAGGAAGAGGTAGGCGTCAAGCACATTGATCTACAAGCGGGCGATCCATCCAAGGCTGCGATCTTCGGGCGCCCACCTATCTCCCAAAATAGGAACTCGCGCTCACCAGCTCCTAAGGCAATACAAGATGTATTTGCCCGAAACCGAACACATGCCCAGCGCACTGCAGGGAGCCGAATTTGAGCATAGAATCATTTATCAATATGGGATCCCAAACCCATCAAGCAAGATCAAGGAAGTTCTCACCCTAAAAGAAGGAGGCGAGTCAAGAGATTGCAAAACTACTCATGACGGGATTCACGAGAAATCCTACACCACGATTGGCTAGCTAACCCGTTACGGTTTAGAAGAAGAACACCTCCGCTGCACGTGTGTGGACTACAGGCACTGGTAAGCATTGCCCAAGGACCCCCTTCGAGGGCTACAATACGTTGACCAAATAGTGGAGGCTCTACGGCGGGGATCGGCTCTACTATCGTTTCTTGGATTGCTACTCGAGGATATCACCCGGATTGCACACCGAAGAAAGAAGATCGAGCAAGACATCTTTTATCACCCCGCCGGGCTTTAACTACTACAAAACAATGTCCTTGGATTGAAGAAGCCGAGCAACGTGTCAAAGAGCGTCTGAGACTTGTGCGGGAGAGCGGATTGGCAAAAATGCCGGGGCCCCTCGTAGAGACTTGACACAGTGAGGTGAAGACCGTGAAAACCGCTTCTCGATTCAAGACACGGAAGAGACTTTCAAAACCTCAACAAGTGAAATGGAAGCTCAATCCAACAAAATGCGTCTTTTGAGTACAGCCGGGATAGCTACCGGGTTTTGGTCGAATGTAGGCATTGGCTGCAACACCAAGCAAATCAAGGCAATCAGAGATGACACAACCACGAAGGCCGTCGGGGCGTCCGAGCTCACGAGGATGCATGGCGGCCTTTCAATGATTCATATCAAGCTTGAGAAGAAGGGCTACCCACTTCTTCAAACTCATCCAAGACAAAAGGAGAATTCAAGTGGACAGATTAGGCGGACAAGGCGTTTGAAGAACTCAGCGTACCTTACAACAGCTCCATCCTAACACCTCCAAAAAGATCAAGAAGAACTCCTGCTCTATATAGCGGCAACAAATACGGTGGTCACTCGGCAATCATCGTGGAAAGAGAAGAGCCTGAACAACCCAACAAGGTCAGAGGCCGGTTTTCGTGGCGAGGTTCTATCCGGAGTCAAGGCTCGATACCCTCACGTGCAAAAATTACTCTACTCCATACCGAGTCACAACAAGAAAGCTACGCATACTCGCCGGCAGTCACAAGATCACAGTGGTAATCGACTCACCACTAGGCGACATCCCGAGGAGCAGAGATTCAACGAGCCGCATATCAAAATGGGGCGGTGGAACTCGAGCACTCGAATCTAGAGTTCACCCCAAGAAGAGCAATCAAATCCCAGGCGCTACCGGATTTCATAGCGGAATGGACAGAGCTCCAACATCCCATATCCGACGACATCAAGAAACATTGGAACATGTACTTCGATGGATCGTTGAAGCTAGAGGGAGCAGGAGCCGGGATTTTATTCATATCTCCAGAAGGAAGACAACTCAAGTACGTGCTTTTCGCAAATCATGTGGCAAGCTACAAACAATGAGGCAGAGTATGAAGCACTCATCCATGGCCTCAAGATAGCAAGAACTCTGGGAATCAAGAGACTACAAGTATACGGCGACTCCGCGGTTGTCATCAATCAAGTCAATAAAGACTGGGACTGCACAAAGGACAATATGGGCCTCTATTGCACAGAAGTGCGCAAGCTGGAAAAGAACTTCCAAGGCCTAGAAATCCTACACGTGCTCGAGAGATGCGGCAAAGCGATGGGCGTGCTAGCCAAACTCGGATCCGACGAGCACAAGTCCCACGGGGTATTCGTCAAAGAACTCTTGAAGCCATCCATCAGGAGAACCGAGAAGAAAGAAGACAACATGGAGAGCAATCGGCTCTCTAAGCGGTAATGATAATCTCGTGTCGAAGAACAACTCCACTGGATCGAAGACATCATAAACTTTCATCAAGAACAAGACACTACCGGAAGAACAAAGTTTGAAACAACCGGGATCTTGAGAAAAAGCAAGAACTTTCGTGCTCATCAAGATAAGCTCTACAAGAGAGCAGCATCATCGGGAGTATTACTCAAATGCATAAGCTGCGAAGAAGGAAAAAGACATCCTACAAGAAATCCACTGCGGATCTTTGTGGAAACCCTTATCGGCGTGAGAACCCTCGTGGGAAAGCCCTCAAAGGCGCGAGGAAAATTTCGTCGAGGAAGATGCAAAGGATGCGGATGTTTGCAAGACAAGCGCATGTGCTGCACACAGCTGATCACGCATACCACCATCATGGCCTTTTTCGTGGCTGGGGACTAGATCAAAGTCGGACCATAAAGAGCGAGGGAGGATATGAGTACATCTACGTCGCCATCGACAAATTCCGCAAATGGATAGAATACAAGCCATTGGTCACCTTGACTCCACCAAGCGTCGAGGTTCATCAAGAGATCATGCACAATTTAGGGATGCCCAAACGGGACCATCAGCGACCTCGGATCACCGTTCACGGCGACGGTAAGTCGACCCAGGCACAAGATTGTGGCATACGGATAGATTATGCCTCGTAGCACACCCTAAGGCTAACGGACAAGTCGAAGAGCAAACGGACTCATCCTTGGCGGACTAAAGCCAAGATTGTCTGAAGAGAACTCAAGGACTATGGAGCCAAGTGGATGAAGAACTCCCAAAGTTGTGCCGGGGCCTAAGCGCTCAAATCGGCGAGACCTTCAAAGCTAATCTTCTTACGACCTACGGATCAGGTCGGCCATCCTACCAGGCCGGACCTCTCATATGGAGCTCTCCAGGATTGAGCAATTTGAAAAAGGAGAAGGAGAGCAGAGGCAGAAGAAGACTAGGAATCATTTTGTGTGGAAGAAGAAGTCAGGGAGCAAACGCCAGATCCTTGAGCAAAAGATATCTGTGAGGCGATTGCAGAAGGCACTAATAAAAGCACACGCCCAAGAAAACTCAACCCGGGGAGATCAAGTACTCAAGAGAAATCAAAGATGGAAGAGCAAGCATATTGCCTCGGCCCTTGGGAAGGACCATTTATCGTCAAAAGAGATGCTTTGGGACGGGAACCTACAGGCGATGACCATGCAAGGAGAAGAAGTTAGAAACTCTTGGCACATAAACCTGACTCGAAGGTTCTATCCATAATCGAGAGAATCTCAAGGCAATAGAGAAGCGAACGTAAAAACAACTCTCCGGTACCTCAAGAAGAAGAAGATCAAGCCCGAGAAGAACTCCGGACCATCAAAAAGGTCACCAAATACGCGAGCCACCGTGCACTTCAACGTAAAAACAAGATGCCCGAGTCAAGCTGCATGCCTCCTAAGGGAGAAAGAACAAAACAGCTCGAGTTTGGCACTTCACGAGAAGAAGTCAACCAAAAAGAAGGCAAACCCGACCACCGGAATGGAGGTCAAATTTCCAAGGGTGGAACCACGCGAAGTCCTAGCTCGGAATAGCGTCCACACCTTAAATCCTAGCGAAGATCGTGAACTTCGACTCTTGGAAAAAGAGGACGTTGGGATCGCCCGTCTAGGTCGCGAGAGGCCATCAAGGGTCCAGTAAAAGCGCCACTATGTCCAATGACGGCGGACGGCCTTTCGAATCGGGCGTGAACGGTGTAGTGTTATGAAATAGAAACCCATCGTCTCACACAAGTCTCTCGTAGTAGACCGGCCCAAACCGGGCAAGATGGATTGTAGTGTTATGAAATAGGAACCCAACCATCTTTGACCTTCACCATGCAGTGCACTTAAATGGGCCCTGACCGAGAACCCTTCAAGGGGACCGTTGGCGGTCATTATTGAGTATATTATACCGCCAACTTATATCCAATTCATGAGAAAGAGGCAAACTTATGATGCATATACCTTATTTAACCTAGTTCCACTTGTATTCTAGAAATTATGTCTTGCGTATAAAAGTGGAAACAGTACAAAGTTGCCAAATAAATTAGAAAGTTTATTTGAATAAAAGACGCCTAAGGAGTGGATTGAGCAAGGAGACCAAACTCGCAGATAACCGCCCATGCACCACCATAGGCCCAACATACAAGGACAAAACGCTAGGACAGAGAAGGCCGGGCCGAGTGGCCCAGCCTGTGGGCTCGGGCTGCCCACTCATGGGCGGCCAAATTTCGCCACGCTCCCGCGCCTTTCTCTCGGGCCGGTTTGAGCGTATCCTCAAGCTGCAGGTACCATGTTGTGCAAACTTTCGCTCCCGCAAGAAGAGCTCGAAAGCAAGAGAGCCTCCATTCCTCCTCCTTCCACTATATAAAGAGAGGCACCTCACTAGGACACAGCACACACAACACAACACACTACACATTGTTACATCCTCACCTTGAGCACCACTCTCTCCCTCTTCATTAGTTTAGTGTTAGTATTTGAGTTAGCGAGCTTCAAGGAGGGCTTGTCTCCTGGAAGCTGATCTTTTGGTAATTTACATGACAGCTCTTTCCTTATTCAAGTCTCATTATTTATATCGCAATGGTTATGAACTCAGAGCATAGCCACCCCTCACGTTATATTCATATTGTGCCACTAGAGTATAGTTAGTGTATAATGCGATGAATTAACATGACTAACTTTAGGCTAATTTGAATCATGGTTTCTATTCTGGAACTGAGTAGAACTAAGTTCGAAAGTGATGGTCCGGTGTACCTTCTGGCTTACCTTACTCTTTCCCTCGTCGATCCCAGAGGGCTCGCAAGCGTACCGCCGGGAGTTTAGGTAGTTCTCTATAAATGTAAAGCTACAGTGCTTCAGGTCTTAGAATCATCTCGAAATGCCTACGTATCCCACGTGCAGTGAGGTAGGCTGGGCAGAGGTGTGACAACTCGTTCCGTCTTTGCACTCTCCACGTCCGCGGCGTTGAGTTCCTGATCAGTGCAAACTCGTCAGCGATACTGTACCGCTGGCATCTCCCTGCATCACTTTAGCCCATCCCTCTACCGGTGGAACCACATGAATGACGATGTAGACTATAGCCCAACGACAAGGACATTAGAAGTAGCCGAACCTTCAACATAGATTTTCCCTTCTTATGTTATTTTCTATTTATTCCCTTCATAGTGCTCAAGAAGTGTGTGTGTCACCACCTGCTCCAATATTATTATCACTTACCCTCGTGATATGATTAGTGGCTATCCATACATACATCGTGGGCTATCATCATCATATTTAAATCTAAAACCCGCCTTCCCATGGGAAAAATATAAACGCAACTACCACCCATTGTCAACGCAAATGCGCCACTACAGGATCGATCCTCGCGGCGCTGCAAGTTGACTCTTTGCAATATTCATAAATTTCATCTTATCACCGGGACGCTCTCTTTGACGCTATCATTAATCATAATATCTATGGCTCGTGATTGTGCCAAGAAAATGCCAACAAGCATTTCGAGGCGCCATTGCGATAGGTTTAAAATCTATTCGTAGTAATAACGTTAAGAAACGCCA
>JADLZK010001780.1:0-30305 GCA_015847255.1 Hyparrhenia diplandra
GGCCAAGCATCATATGCTTTGTAACCATTTTATACGATTCCGATACTTCTTCTTGTTTGGGAGCTCAGGTGAGATGAGAAGGTCATATCGCCTCAAGGCACATGATCTTGACTTTCTATCCATGATTAGCAAGAAATGTGCATGCGGTAGACCCCTCTTCGAAACTCCACTACATACACGTGCAGCGCGAACCTTTCCAAGGATGTCCTTTTTGAGCAACTTGTCCTTAAGCTCTTCGAAGTTTTGCCCTAAAGACCCGATCAATGAGGTCCGGGACGATCCTGTGGTGTTTGTCTAGGGTACAACTCACGTGTGATCTCATCCCACTTTGGATTACATGTCATAGTTAGGAAGATGTCTGGTTTTCCAAACCTCCACACCAGTGCCATGGCATCCAAGTACCTACGCCTCATGTCCCCGGACCTCCGATAAACGGTGAAGGCATCACCGTCCTCTTTCCAACGGCTTCTGATCTCACCTCACCGACATGCAGGCTGTCAACCAATCCTTAGTAGAGGTCGGACCTAATCTCTGTTTGATGATTGCATATGTAATCCAATTGAGAACTCTTAATTTTGATGTACGTGTCCACTGCAAACTGTTGGAAAAGACGCTGGCCATAAAGTATGGGATTAAAGATTCCTGGCTGTATTTGGAACTTGTAGCAGTAGTAGTCACGCACAGAAACACATAAATTTCCTGGAGATTCTACAAAAAACAACTATGGTATTATAGCTGTTTCTAGGGTAATGGTTTGATATTATACATGAAAAGTATAAGGATATAAACAAACTTGTGTCTTCTTCTTCTGTACCATTATGAGCCTTACGTAGGGCACGAGCCGCGTTGACATCCTCCATAGTAACATCTTTCTTTGGGATATCCATATGCCAACCTAGCTCACCATTAGGTAAGAATAGTGGATATGAAAGAGCATCATAGCACCCATGGTATGATCAAATGCCATGCCTGCTCCTATCTTTCCTATGCAGAACAACACTATTCTGAAACTGACCAAGGAGTTCACTACCCTCGATCCAAACAGCAGCCACCTCCTCAGCGATCGTCACATTGTATCTCCTTTGGTCCAGTCGCTGATCAAGGTTAAGTTCGAGACAATAGTTGTCGAGTTGTTCAGCCTGCCCCATACTTCTCAAATGTCGTGAATACGGGTTGTTACGAAGGATGGCCACCAATCTATCTATAACTTCTTTGTCTTTTTCGTACTTCTCTTCACGACACCTTCGATGCGGTGCTCAAGGCTCGGTCGTTATCATAGAAGATAAAGCTCAAGATGATGGGCTCCTTACCATCTTCTCTCCCAAATGACCTTATGTTGTGATAGATCATGCCATGTGCACGGAAGGTATGTATGCCGCTGTTCCTCATGCCAGCAGTAGAACCGTCGAGACGACAGTAAAGGGAAGTGAAAGAGAAGTGGCCATTGAAAAACCTAATATTCTTACAGAAGTGCCTAGCGTCCGCGTTAGAGAGCTCGTATAAAGCCTCATGAGCTGGTGCGGTACAAGCGGTGCACTCAGCTCGATCTTTCCGTTGCGGCAACAGAACCCAGGTGGTTCTTTTGGAAACCTCTTCGCACCACAGTGGCGGCAATCAGGGGCAGGTTTTAGCTTGTGTGTCTCCGTAGGCATGTTACTATACACCTTTTCATATGGGTCGTACTTGGGGGTTAGAAGCCGTGTCATCCTCGGGAGTATCACTTTGGACATCATCATCGATTGCTCTAATGAAATGACATCGAAAAAAAAAAGATTAGATAATGGAGTGGATGTTTAGAAAGGTATTCGGTATTTGATATAAGTACCTTGCCCAGCAAATAGGTATCCCTCATCCTCTTCCTCATCATCCTCAAATATGTCGCCCTCATCATCGTCTGTGGTCATCACAGTGCCATGAGATATTACAGCGTGTGTAACAATAAACGAAAGCAAACAATTTATAAAACGTCAAAAGTAGTGCAACTTACCGGTGTCATCAAACAATGGTTGTTCAGGTGTAGTTTGAAGCACTTATATTGCTTGGTACAACACTTTTCATCAATCACACAATAGACATGGTTGAGATAGGAATAAAGTTGTTTCATGACAAGGGCCGAGGGAAGTGAGGCCTCGTTATTTACCATTGTTGGTCACGGTTGATCGAGGCAAGGGCGTATTTTCATTCGTGTGGTCTCCGGTCATGCATTCGTCATCCTTGTTATCTTCTCCTATGTTCCATCCGATGCGGCGCACAAACTCACGGTTACGATGGGCTAACAATGCACGTCTTGGACCGGATGGAACATTTCGTCTATCCGACCGCATTGGGGCAGTAATTACATCATCGGGGTCATCTTGAGGTGGAGGAATATACAGCGGCGTTGTAATCGATGACTCGGGATAACCCAATCACCGGATTTCACCGTGGATCCGGGAGCATTAGATGTGTCTACAATGGGCCGCACAATCTTAGGACTAAATTTCGGGTTCTCCATGGCGATAGAGTCCGAGTATAGGGTGTGCTTCCGCGCCTCTTTAAATTTTTTGAGACAATTTCATTGCCTCCTTACGCTTGGGTTACGTATTGTGCAGCCTTTGGCGCCACGCCTTGCTTCCCCTCTGTTCGGGCGTCATATTTTTTGTACCATTCACTCATGTAGTTACTTATTGATGTACTTTGCACACATGTTTTGTTCGCACCGAATCAGATGTATTGGTGAAACCAATAGTGCTGTCCTCTATAGTCTGCATTTCCAGGTCATCTGGCAATGTAATTATATAAACACAATTGTTAGCTTTATTGAGTCATGATATTGTAATATTATATTTTCAAAGGCCTCAAATATATTACACCATATGTAATTACATGATAGCTGAGTGGACATATTCTCATCAACAATATTTTGGATCTGATAGGAATCATTCCTATGGAGCCAATCATCAGCTTCTATGGGATCCACATTTTCCTTATTTGATGCAGCGTCATCATCTACAAAATATGTAGACATTAGTTATATCCATAAAAAAACATGTTAATTTCTCACTACATGACAATCTCAATATGTTAAGGAAACATTACAATTGGCAGTCCCTATAACATGATGTTTTTTTCTTTGATGATAGGATTCACGACGCTTCTTATAAATTGCATTCTTTTGTTCCTGAGACATTGCTTGCCATCGAGCTCTATCCCTTTCCCTCTTGCGTTCTTTAGCATCAGCTGCAGTTAATTTGAATAATATAAGATAGCATACACATTTTACATACCATGCAACATTTGAAATGATGTTGCATTATGTCACCTTTATTGGTGGTATTAGTCTTGTCTCCCAATGGTGCACGAGAATTATTTTCCATTGTATGAATCTATGATAGAAATAAGGAACAATTAATATAAATTGCAACCATAGCACTTAAACCACATAGTGAAATCATCGCGGAAGTGCAACAAATATTGTGTGTATTGTAAGCTTTTATTGGAGTAGAGAGGCAAAACTACTGTGCCAAAAACATACAGGTCGCATGGAAATTAAATATCGATGTTAAAGTGATATTTAATCCAAAAAAACAAAGTTTGTAAAATTAACAGTCACGGAAAGCATGGTGTCGCAACCTCAACAACATAATGACCGAGCACCTCAAAGCAGGCCAAGCAGTGGCACAAAGTCGAGTACAACAGACAAGTAGACCAATTTTGCCATATCGGGATTTGACATAGAAGGTAACAATGTGGAGTACAAGCCTTCATGTTTGTATTGAACCATATAAATTCTTTACGAGGCACATGGATAATGGAAACTGTATAGTCATAGTTCTAACTGACTATGCAATTTTCTAGGATTCTAACTAACTATGGTAGTTTTAGGTAGTCAAGATGAATAAAGGAACTGTATAGTCATAGTTCTAACTGACTATGCAATTTTGTTGTACCTCTTAGAGCCAACCATGTGCTTCATGCAGCAATCAAAAGGCAATCCAACTAATTATCATAAATATTCCTACTTAGTTCTCTGCAGTGTATTACACGCATAATCAAGAACAGAGAAAATACATGCTTTTTATGACAACTCAATTAAGTGGCTGTCACAGTGTGCTCACTACTTTTTATGCTAAATCTATACTATTATTCATGGGCTAATGAATGAGCTCAATATTGCCTACTGAATTAAAAACATTGTTGGTGCCCTATCAGACTGAATAGCTGAATCATCGGAATAAAATCATCCTCAAAATTCATATACAATCCTCAAGAGTTCTGTGTATTGTAAGCTTTTATCGTCTGCCTATGTGCAGTTGTCAATTTTTGAAGGGATCAAAGTTAGCAGGCATAATACATGTACACACATGTAATTGGATCAAATCTGAATTGCCAATTGAGTTGGGTGCTCGGTTTCGCATATAGGTATGAAGGGGGAAGAGAAGGGGTTGGCTCACCGTGGCAGCAGCGTGCGACAGTGTAGGCGTTGAAGAAGTTGGGGTCCCCCGCAACGTAGTCCTCGAAGCACATGCAGAGCGCGAGGTCGAGCTGGATGTGCGAGGCCTCCTGTGCCTACTGCACCTCTGTTTAAACACCAACAAATTTATTATTACTAAGGTAAAATCAGATTCATTCAAAGCAAAAGGCAGCCACAGAAACCATTCAAAGGTACAATTCAGTTCAAAAAAAAAACAAAGTGCGCCTCAATGTTAATGGTTGCTAATTAAACTAATTCAGAGGCAAAAATACTCCAGGCATGGCAATGGGTGACATTCACCGTGCACAGGCAAGTACTCAAGTCACAGCTTGCATAGTGACATTTTGAGACAGTCATTAGTTTTGGAACTGGAAGGAGTACACAGAAAAAAATGGGAGCCTCTGAAATCATTATTTTGCCACATTGTAATCTGAATTCCCTGCAAGCTTCAATAAATTGACAGATACAAAATCTGAGGACAATAGGATCAAAGTGTCGTTTAAGTATTTAAAAATTTAGATAACAGCCACTTCCTAGTAAATTTACTATGTCATAATTTAATTCCATTAACTGTAGCAGTTAAAAAGAGGAAGGTTTTACATCAAATGTACACCCAAAGAAATTGCTAAATGGTTTAGGAAGCTGCAAACCTCTAGTAGTTGATTTTTAGAAGAAAACTTGCAAGGTACCAACATGTAAATTTATAATCTATAATACCATCAACATATGCTCATTACACAGTCTATGATTCCCCATTGGATTTATAATATCTTAAGATATCGAGCATTAAAAAAGAAGGAATCAGATCATCATCACTACTATTGCCTTTCATTATCAAAAAAAAAAAAAAAAAAATCACTACTATTGGCAACCTCATAAGTGGTGTATTCAGATATGAGCCCCCAATTGCCTACAATAATTGACTTTATGAGGCCAAACAAAAGGATGCCAAATAGCAAGCAGGTATCAGCACCATATTAAGTGAAGGAATTACATATCTAACTTACATGATGCAACAAACTCAATGTTTGTTAAGCCATATATGCTAAAATTACACTCACAAGCCACAAATGCTAGCTATCACATGGAGCTGCAGCCTTGCAGAAGCATGGCGCCTTGCAATTGTGATTCAACTTATGCGAGCAAGAAAATTTAGAACTTTTGCCATCAATTGCTTCAGAGTACTGAACTGTTGTTGCTTAACTGACACTAAACAGTTCCAGTCAACTTTGTTTGCATCCTACTGTAAAAAGTTTAAGGGGCGTAAAAGGAGAAAATAGGAAACACCAAAAGCATTATAATGAGCAGGTAACTCACCACGTATCATTATAAATATTCTGCCTATTTGCTCTGTGTGACCAGCGACTGTAAATTAGAATATCCCAAACTGTTACATGTCTGACGGTTGTTGCTTCACCTATATATCTGCACATGTGAATGCAAGCGTGTAAAAAACGGGGTAATTTATTAAGATGAGATGTGACTATATTAGGTGAAGCAGCAGCAAGATGTAGTGGCAGTGGTGTATGTTCGAGGAATAGCAGCAAGAAAATCACAAAACGAAAAAGTTCTACATGTCCTCCTAGGATCTATCACAGACAGCAACCAATGGACACCAGTAGGAGCTGAGATTAAACCAAACTTTCAGGAGTTATACAAGTTCAGAACTTGACAATAACCTTCAACTGCTGACCCCACTGTGAAGCAGCACCGTCCTTGCACCAAGGCAGCACATGAAATTCAACGAAAAATCAACAAAATAAAATAAACACATCCCACCAGAGACATGTACTCCGCCATATTGGCGTCTAGTGTCTTTTTTTCTACACAAAAATCAATTTTTCTCAATGCAGAAAGAACATACACCACCATGTCTTCTCTCTAATATATACAATGCAAAAACTATATTAATAATTCAACCATAGTTGCACAACTTGTAGTACGAAGTAATCAGAGATCAACCACCATTCTAGCTGTACACCTATTTAAAGATGTTTTTTTTACAACAAACAGTTGATAGAATTTGCTACCGGAAATCTCTTCTGTACATAGAATCCATACGGAACTCTAAACCCATCCAATATTCAGAACTTCATTATTCTGGACAGCCATGTCCCTAATATACATTCACGGTACAAGAGCACTCAGCAAATTTGGATCCTCCCTCCTTGAATCCATCTGTCAATTCAATCTGGCTAATGTATGTTTCACTATTGCTCCAATTCTTACTCTAATGAAATGGTTCAAGCAAATAAGCATTTTACTCTTAGACAAAACCAACAAAGGCATGAGTGAAACTAAAGGGAGTTCAGAGATATCAAGCTGGAAGTTAACGAAAGAGTTTCAGAACACCATAGCATAGAGTTAGATCTAATAAGAAACACAAACTCTGCGAGCCTGCATGCCACTTACATCGGAATCTAAAAAGAATTTATGTCTCACTAAAACTGCATGAGAACAGGCTGGGCTGACAAGAAAGCTGCAAGCAGATGCAAAGTTGCAACTCTGAAACCGAACAAACCTACCTCCACTACTACAAAAACGATTTGTAAGAGGCAGCCCCATTCCCCTGTGTAAGGGGGCTGGATATTGAGCCCCCCCCCCCCCCTTCAGTGGGCTGGCTATTTGTAGGGGTGTTGGTGATCCAGCCGCCCTTACAAATACCTCTGTAAGGGCGGTTGGATCACCAACCCCCTTACAAATCGCGATATGTAATTGTAACGGCGGTTGGATCACTAACCCCCTTTACAAAATAGACGCCAAATAGTAAAATGATACACTAAAAATTAAAATTTTTAAAATGATCTCGGATGGAAAAATGACCTAAGTAAAAAATATAGATCTCAAAAAGTTATGAATCTTTGTTGTTAACTACTTTTTGATTTGACTTTATTTGATGCCTCAAAACATGGGGTTTGAATGTCTAAATTTTGAAATTTGAATTTTTAAACGACCTCGGATGGAAAAACTTCCTAAATAAAAATTGTAGATCTCAAAAAATTATAAAACTTTGTAGTTGACCACTTTTTTATTTGAAATCATCTTGTCATGGAAAAACTACGTTCAAATGTCTCAAATTTGAAATTCAAATTTCGTAAACGACCTAGGATGGAGAAACACCCTAAATGAAGATTGTAGATCTTGAAAAGTTATGAAACTTTATAGTTAACCACTTTTTGATTTGAATTTGTTTAGGGCCTCAAATAGTCAACTTTTACTAGGATTCGTAAGATATGTGGGGAACCGAAATGAGTTACAGACACAAGTGAGTGTGTAGTGCAGTGGTAGGGAAGGGGACGCGCGAGCGGGAGGTCATGGGTTCGAAACCC
The DNA here is from genome assembly GCA_015847255.1 of Hyparrhenia diplandra. Classification (NCBI taxonomy): domain Eukaryota; kingdom Viridiplantae; phylum Streptophyta; class Magnoliopsida; order Poales; family Poaceae; genus Hyparrhenia; species Hyparrhenia diplandra. The sequence goes on from JADLZK010001780.1 coordinate 7,783, forward strand.
CACGGCCGCAAGGGATTGTGGGTGGCTGATTGTGGTTAGGGTTTGGGATGGGCTTTTCTCTTTTTTTTTATTTTTCCTATTTTATTAACCCCGCCACGGTTAATGGATTTTTTTTTGTTTTTCCAATTTTATTAACTGTGGCGGTTTTTGTAAAAAAACTGCCACGGTTAATCGACCGATTAACCATGACCTTTACTTCGTGGCGGTTACAAAAACCGCCACGGTTAACAAAAAATCTTTTATGTAGTAGTGCTACAAATCGCCGATTTCTAAAAGCCCCATGGGAGGGGCGGTTGGGCCAACCGCCCTTACAGTGGCTGCCCAAACGCCCCTAAAAATGGTGGCTGTAGTAGTGCTCGATCCCTTCTGCTGCTGCCATTGCCGACCCGAACACGTCGGCGTCAGGGGCGTGCCTGGGGCGTGATGGGGTCCACCTACTGCCACGGTCTCCTCATCCCCGTTGCTCGGGTGTCGTGATTCCTCGAGCCCTAGGGTTCTGGACGAGGTGGGCGACGGTCCTCCACAGCAACACGGCGCGACGCTATGGCTGGGGCGGTCGAGCGGCTTGGATTGCGGCGGCGCAGGGGAGGGCGGGCGGTTCCTACAGCGGCGCGGTGTTTTCACGCGGGGTATTTTGACGGGAGCCGGGCGGTGTTTTGACGGGAGCAGGAGCGCCGGGTAACGCGCGGGGGTGAGAGGCGAGGGGAAGCCGGGCGGGTGTTTCACGCGGAGGCGAGGTGAAAGCCGGGTTTGACGATTTCGTTTCGCTCTTTTTAGTAGTAGGATTTTGGTAATTTCACACATGTCTTCAGTTTGCGTGCACTGTCCTAGGGGTGGAATTATTCTGGGACGGAGGGAGTACCTAATGTGCGCGCCAGGTTGCCTGCACGGATGCACCATGCATGTAGTGCTGTCAAATCGACAGTGTCAGGTGTGACATGTGAGCTTGTCTGTCATCGGGCGTTTACAGCCACATCACGCTCTTGCTCGCGCCACTACCACTAGATGCGGTGCCAGCCAGCCTGTGGTTTGTGGTCATGCAAAATATATAGTACTAGTAATGTGCGCGCTATTCTTGTCTGCAGGGATGCGCCATGCATGCAGTGCTGTAAGGGTGGCCTCAGCGGTGCGGAGAAATCGCCAGCTGAGCTGGAGACCGAAATTAATAAAGAAAAGAAAAAAAGCTGAGTCTTGGCCGGCATGCAGATGTGACAGGATGTTTCTTTGGAAAACGAGCGAGTATCTGTCAATCTCGGCGCTAGCGAGTTGTTCTCTTCCCTCCATGACCAATAGAATCTTAGCTCAGCTAGCGATTTCTCCACCGCTAAAGGCACCCTAAAATTGATAGTGTTAGGTGTGATATGTGGTCGTGCGTTTACAGCCGTGTCAGGCAATGGATGGCGTCCCCACCCGGACCCCCTCCCAGCCCGATGCACGCACTGCCATACGCGCGGTGCTAGGGCGATCTTGCACCGGTGGGTGTCCCCATGGGCGCGAGCGTGAATCTTTCCTGCCCTGCAAGCGTTGTGGTACTGGACTACTGGTAAGTGCCCATACGGGCGAGCGTGGCGTGCCCCCCAAACCATGCACAAATAAACTGTACTAGTACTATACACGTGGATGATTGGGAGAGGGAGGGAGGCTTCTCACAGTGTGAGGGCACCCGCAATAAATGGCTTATAAGCCAGCTCTAAGTATTCTTTTATATTTTTAATAAAGAAAGAGAAAAGCTAGCTCTTGATAAGAGTTAAGCTCGTGCACACATTTTAAGAATATGTTAGAGCTACCACCACTAGATACGATGCCAGCCGGCCTGTGATCGGTGGCCTCATGCAATACAGGATTTACTTCTCTTTAGGGGCGGCACCCCCGCGACCTCAGCCTACACACGTCACGGAAATGCGGCGCGCCGCCGGATGCTCGAATCGGCGGCCCGAGGGCCTCCGCCAGCGTGGGGTGTGGGGGCGGGCTCGCCGCCGCGGCGCCGGCCTGATCGGTGGGCCTCGATCCGAGGTGGCCCGCGCGTCGGTGGCCGCGGCGCGCGGTTGGTTTGGTGCCTGCGGCGGCGCTGCTCTTCGGAGGGGCGGCCCGACGCCGTGCGGGGTGGGGCCAGCCTGGCCGCGCGCGAGCGCGCTGATCGGTGGGCCTCGGTGCGGGGTGGCCCGCGTCGGTGGCTGTGCGGGTCGGCTGGCGTGGTGCCTGCTGCTGGGATGCTCTAACCCGGCGAGGCGTTGTCGACGCGCGGTTGGCTGGAGGGGGCGCTCGCCGGCGTGTTTCGCGGCCCCTGTGAGAGGTCGTGCCTCGCTTGAAAGCGGCGTCGAGGCTGGCACCGCGTCGTGGGCTTACGTGCTGCACGTCGTCCTGCCAGGCCGTTGTCCCTCGGGGATTGGGTGTCGCGGGCTGCGTGGGGTCGGGGGAACGGGCGTTTCTGCGCGCCGCGGACGCTGTCGACTTGTTATTGGCTGTCGTCGGGCCGGGTCCGCTTGGCAGTCGAACGTTGTGCGGGTTCCTGTGGCTCCTTTTTAGGCCTCTGAGCAACCGGGGCAGGCTCCCTTTCTTCCTCGCTTCTCCGTTCGTCGGCCCGCAGGTTGGTCTTCCTCCTCCTCGCCGCCGGCTTGGCCTCTTCCTCCCTTCTTCTCTCCTTTCTTCTTTGTCGTTGTCGGTGCCGTGCAGTGTCGTGTGTGGTGTGGGCCGGCGTGGGGCGTCGTTCCTGGTTGTTGCTGCGGTGGCGCTTCTTCCGTGCGCCCTGAGTGCTCGATGGAGTGACTGGCTGGTGCGGTAGGATTGGCCGCGAGGCCGGGTGGCTGCACGGTGTGGCTCCGGTCGCTGCCGCGGTTCGGAGGACGGCGTGCTTCGTTCACGGTGGTGGGGGCCGGGCGGCTGCCGCTAGGGTGTTCGACGAAATGTCTAGGTGGCTTGGGTTGGTCGGTTGGGATCCAGTTTGATGTCTCCATGAGCGTTCTGTCGCCTGTGCTCTGTAGGTTGGTCTCTAGGTTGTGCAGATGGATTACGCTGTTGTGGCGTGGGCTGATTGCCAATCTTTGCTTGCCTTTTTCGTCCTGCAGGTGACCTGTGCCGAGAGGAGCCTTTGACTACTGTTCTGATTGGTTTCTAGGTATGTGCTTTCCTTTGCCGTGATTCTTGTGTGCCGTGCACTGTCGCCTGTGCTCTGTAGGTTGGCCTCTAGGTTGTGCGGATGCATTACACTTCTATGGCGTGGGCTGATTGCCAATCTTTGCTTGTCTTTTTTTCGTCTTGCAGGTGACCTGTGCCGAGAAGAGCCTTTGGCCACTGTCTGTTCTGGTTGGTTTCTAGGTATGTGCTTTCCTTTGCCGTGATTCTTGTGTGCCGTGCAAAATATATATACGGTTCCTTAATCACTCTATCATGGTTCTGGGGCTTCGGCTTTAGCGTTTCTTTAGTGTTCTACCTGTTTATTTGTTGTGGCCCACCGCATTTGGAGTCTGTACATGGATCTCTAAGTTCTGCAGGTTAAACACGGTGCTGTGGCATGGGCTCGCTATAGGTCTTTTCGTGAGGTTGGCTAATTTTGCGTGCTGTTTGCTCTTTGTTTTACTCGCAGGTGACCTGTGCGAAGAGGTGCCTTTGGTTGTTTGTTCTCGGCGGCTTCCCGGTACGTCCCCTTTGTTCGTTGAGTGCATTACGAGCTACTGCTGACTTGAGTGCACGTGTATTCTTAACGATACTGACGTGATTTGGGATTCTCTGGGTTTTGAATTTCAAGTGCTCTAGCCACTTTTTGGTTCTGGAGCATTGGAGCTGGGTAGGATTCTGTGTGGTTTGCATGTACAAACGAGCCTAAAAAAAAAAAAAAAAAATGTTCGTGTTTGCTGCGTCCTGTTTGCTGCTGCTTCAAAATGTAGCGTCCAGGTGTGGTCTGTCCTATGTGTCAGCTGTTTCTGAATTACTCGAGGATGGATGTCATGTATATGGGGTTGAGATTGATGTGCCTTTTGCACCTTATTCGGACTTGACGCGAACGGTATTTTTCTGGGCACCTACTGGTCTTGCTGCAGATGATGGTTATGAGCAGGCTGCTCTTCAGGCCATTGCCTACCTACAGGGTATATACGGGTTCGTTGTAGTGGACTACAATTTTCAGGGTGTGGTCATGTATAGAAAAATTTCCCGGGCCGCAGTGGCTCTTGCTGCCAAAGCTGCTAGCTTAGTTAAGTTGGCTAGCGACGAGGCCTGTCCTGATTGGGGCTGGAGTGGTTATCTGCTGGCTGAGAGCGACGATGCCTGCTTGTTTGTACTCAAAATGTGCAGAAATGGCGTTCGATCTGCTCCCAAGCCTTAAGGTTGGAAGCATGCGGTCAGTGATCTGTGTACGTGTTGCTCGCAAATGGGAGTACCGTGGTGGGACTGATGACAGCCCAATACAACATGTTGATCTTGTTTTGGTCGACGAGAGGGTTGATTCATCCTACAGAATCGTTCATGCACTTTCTATACCGTCCTAACAACTGCACTTGTGTCTTATCTACGGGTTTTTTGCCTGTTGTTGCTTTTGTAGGGTAGCAGCATGTACGCTGAGATCCCAGCGGCTGAGGTGGAAGCCAAGAGCAGGCTCGTGGAAGAAAATGGCATCTATGTCATTAGTCGCTTTAGGGTGTCTAATGCAAAGCGCAGTTTCAGGCCCGTGTCTTCTCTCTCTAGGATTGAGTTCACGCTTCGCACACAGGTCTCTGCTGTCAGAGAAGAGATGCCTGGTTTCCCACTGTATGCATACAGGTTGACCCCCCATAGATGCCTTGAAATCTCGTGCTGGCGACACTGGGGACTTCATTGGTTAGTGTCTATGCCCTTTTCACTGTCTATACAATCAAGCTGTCCTGCTTTTCTCTTACGGTTCAGCTGCAGATGTTATTGGGTTGCTCACTGAGGTGTCGGAATCGTACACGGTGCATTTTCCTAACAAAAACAAGTCGGCGCTCGCCAGACACACACATTGTACTGAGGGACCATAAGTATGCATCACTCTCCTTCTTTCTTGGCTATAAGGATTTCGTCGTGTGTTCTCATTCCTATATACATGTGTGCAGCTACTCCGAGATTAAAATAAGCCTGTGGGGAACGCGCTGCTGCTTTTGCTGTTGATCAGCATCTCACTGGAGCTGAAAGGAAGCCAGTTGTGGTGTTGTTTGTCGGTGGTCTGATGAAACAATACCAAGGTACATCTTGCATACATTTTTACAATTTCACGCCACTCTGGCATGTGCTTATGAATACCGTTGTTCTTTTTTGCGTTTTTAGACCACTACTACCTTAGTGGCAATGCAGCTGCAAGGTGGTACTTTAATCCTGATATTCCAGAAGCTAGGCACCTCTATGGAGCGTACGTACCTATCTCGAAATGTCTTAATATCGTGCTATACATTTATACTTTGACCACGAGTGTTATTGACATCGGCTGACATAACTGTTGTTTGCAGGCTCCAGGACCAACGCGTTGATGTGAGGCGTGTTGCTGCACCCCGACAGGCGGAGACTCGGCGCTGTCCACCCACTCAGTTGGATATGAAAACACTGGTGGAACTAAATGCAATGGATCCATATGATCAGCATGTAAGCAATACACGCATTTCAACACGTATTGATCTACAGGTGTTGTCCCATTGCGGCTCCACTATAATTATACCGGGTGTTCGCTTCTTGCTGACAGGAAGATGGTTATCGCTGCACCGTTACCATTGCCCGTTTGGTTCGAATGTGTCTTGGTGGTTTGCCTCCTGCTCCAGATGCAGCAAGTCGTGTTCCCAGCACGACGCTGGGTATAGATGCAACTCATGCTCATCGACATCGTTCAAATTCAAGTATGCAAATGATTATGTGCCACCACCTTTGTTTTTGTTTCCCTCCTTGGTTATTATGTGATTCCCTTTGCTTTTCAGGTACAAGGTATGTTTCGTTGCTCTTGACGGCACCGAGAGGCTGAAATGATCTGCTTTGGAGACATTGCACGTCAGATTGTGGGCAAACCGGTCCAGCAGCTGCTCAGAACATCGGGAGCTGCTGGCCAGGTGCCACCAGAGCTTGCAAGGATTGTCTCCAGGAGATTCACTTTGCAGTTGCCTTAACTCAGCAGAGCTACTACAGGGAGACCAAAACTTATCAAGTCAATTCAGTTGTGGCGGCGCATGGACAGAATGAACCCGTCGTGAACAATCGTGACGCTCCTGCATCGAGTAGCCCAGTCATGCCAAGCAGTCCTACTACTACAGCCAGCCCTGTATCTGCGCTGCCTGCCCTTGGGTCTGTTACCCCAAATAGTTCTGCTGCTACAGGCAGCCCTCCGTCTATCCTAACTAACCCTGGATCTGCTACTCCGTTGTCTTCTGTTACGGAGGTCAATAGCTCACTGGTTCGTGCTGACCAGGTGAATTGTGCATCTAAACCTTTACATCTTTATTATACATCACATGTATGCAGCCTCATTAATGCTATGATATCTTACATAGACTCCAGCCCCAGAGCTTCCTGACAGTGACGCACCTACACAGAAAACTCGGTCAGTACATCCTAAACTTCAAGTACCTAGCCAGTTTTATCTATTGCCTAGACTGCTATTAGACTATTGTTCTATTGTGCAGGGAGAAGCGTGACAAATGTGATCGCTCTACGGCTCGCAAGAGGCTGAGCTATGAAGACAGTGTTGATGAGGTGCAAGTTACTTCCATCTGACTTTGGTTCTCCCATCTTAGACCATGGTACAGGTTGCATTAAGGTTTATAAAACTGCTTGCTAACGATCGTTTCGGTGCCACAGGTTTCCTATGTTGCCGTCGATGAAGAAATCGTTAAAGATGGAATAGCTATTGATCAGGCGCCTGACAAGGCCATTGGAGCAGAGAAAAAACGCCCGCGTTCAGCGCGTATCGCTGGACAGCAGACTTGATAGATGCTGTGAGCTATCCTCCTATTACCTACAAAACTGTGATCTATACATGTTATTGCTTCTTGCTAAATGAACATATAAATTTCTAGGTTCTTGGGGTTCTGCACTTTTGTCTCCTGGTTACATCACACCGGGAGATGGCCGATGAAGGATTCCGGCTCTTTTTGTGGACATGCCGCGGCGCCACACTGGTGACTGAGCTGTCGTGTGCTTGTGCAATGCAGTGCTCGAGGTGGTTGAAGGGTACTGGCCATGCTTTTGAAGCTAGCTACGTGATCCTGCGCATCATTCTGCCATACTGGAGATGGCTCCAGATGGGGTCCTTGCATCAAAAAACTTCCTAGACTATTCGGCACTATGTGCTTAGATTTATCATTTATGTGCTCGTGTTCGGCAGACTGCTTGCCGATTCTATCAGTATGAAACTCCGTACAGCGCCCCGTAGCGTGTGGGCTGCTCTTGGCACCTGAGACGACGAATATGATCGCCTCCAGCCTGACCCGTCTGGCCACTATTAGCTGATGGACGTCCTACTGCACGTCAAGCACGTTGTTCCTGCGCCCCAACCATGTTGTCGAAAGCCTGTGTTTGTCTCTCCGTAGTAATCATCTTAGCAATTATTGTGGTACTGTGATGTTATAAATGAATCACCGCACCTGAACATGAGTTCCCATGCCCGTGATGCGGTCGGGCGCGCCACTTAATTTCCTGTGGTAGAACCTTGGATTCGTGTATCAGACATATTTATGTTGCTGTCCTCTGATTGACCACACTTCTGATATACTTAAACCCAATGCGTCGAACATAATCACGCCGTCGTTATTATGGTTCTTATGCTATGCTTGACAAAATCACACGCGACACCATCGTGCGCGCCGGGGCGCGCTCAAGACACTAGTAGGACTAGTAATGTGCGCGCCATCGTTGCCCGATGCACGCACTGCCGTACGCGCCCTGCTGCTGCAGTGCTGCACCCGGTGGGTGTCCCCACTGCTAGGTGCCCGTACGGGCAAGCGTGGCATGCCCCCGTCGTCTCGTGCTGTCGGGGCCCGAGTGGTACGGGTACCTCGTACGTGCCCGTACGGCCTGTCTTTTTCGTGTCGCACAGCTCGAGCCACGAGGGGCATCGAGTCACATGGGCTGTTGGGGCCTCGCGCTCTGAGATGGAGCCAGAGGAGGGACGGGCCTGACTGAGGCTACTCCTCACTGACCACTACTACAGTATGCTGCTACTCCTACAAGTATGAGTACTACTACGACGAGTCGTATTGCATGTTTAATGTAAAAAATATGCCACTTAATAAATATTAATATATATATTGATTAAAGTTTAAATTTTTGGCTTCTCAAAAAAAAAAAATAAAAATGACGTTTACTGTCACGGACTACTTGACTATAGCATTTATGGGCTTAGCTAGGGTTTCTACTTGTAGCTTTGCATGCTTGTTGCTTGATGTCTTTACTGTTACAGCCAACTTGATTTTAATTCTTACCCGTTCCTCTCTGGTATTTAATTTGTGTCATATAAGTGGCAGGCCAAATTCTGCCAAGCTAAGTGTGACTCGTATATATGATCAAGTACTCCTGCATAGCTTGTCAATAATTCTCTTGCAAGTAGGTTAGTAGTCAATTCAACAACTTATGTTCGGTCTGGCCAAGTTTGTGAAGTGCGGTAAAACCCAAGGCTACCCTTACATTGCCACATACTCCCTCCGTCCCGGAATAAATGGAGTTCTCGCTTCCCAAAAAAAAAAACTACCGGCAATTATATATTAAAATAGTATTAATATTTATATTACATAATTAGTATCATTGGAAAGATCTTTTGATCTAGTTTTTAACAAATTTATTTGGAGAAATCTTGTACGTATTTTTTTACAAATCGAGTCAAACTTGTGACACGAACACCCAAAACTGCGTTTAATTTGGGACGGGAGGGAGTAGCCCCTATGTCCTAGAATATGAGTCGTTTTTAGCATTGGATGAGACTACTAAGGAGATGAACCAATGACCTGCACACCCCTATAGCTGTAATTATTGAGTGGATGCATTAACTGTTTACTCCCTCCGTCCCAAAAAAGTGGAGACTACCAAGGAGATGAACCAATGACCTGCACATCCCTATAGCTGTAATTATTGAGTGGATGCATTAACGGTTTACTCCCTCCGTCCCAAAAGAGTGTCCTTTTAGAATTTCGGACATCTTGTTTGATCATCCGTCATATTCAAATTTTTTTGTATAAATACCATTTATTTTGTAATGACTTATTTTATCATTAGAGATACTTTAATAATGATATATTTATTTTGTAATTTGTACAAAATTTTTCAATAAGACGAACGATCAAACACGATGTTTGAAAATAAAAAACGTGTCGGACAAAATTTGAACTTAAGGGTGTGTTTAGTTCCCCAACTTTTCTCCAAAATTTCCAAAATTCCCATCACATCGAAGCATTAAATGTACCAAAAGACGTATGCTCGGAGTATGAAATGTAGATAAACAAAATAACTAATTGCACAGTTTAGATGTACATTGCGAGGCGATTCTTTTGAGCCTAGTTACCCCATGGTAGGATAATATTTACCACAAACAAACGAAAAGTGTTACAGTGCTTTTCAGTTCGCTACAGTGCCAATTTCCAGGGATCTAAACACACCCTTCAAAACGAATAATATTCTGGGACGGAACAAATAAAAGGCACATGCATAGCTCATGTGGAGACGCATGCATGACAGTCAGGTTTCCTTTCAAAAATTCAATAACTCACGTCACCTCCAACCGACGATATAGTACTCCGTAGGAGTACGTATACATGGGAGTGTCTAGGGAGCACTCGAGTGCTTTAGATGTTCCTGGCGCTCGAGTGGGAGGCGGCTCAGAAACACTCGATTGGTTGAAAACGGGTCAGATGGCATAATCGATTGTTTTCAAGACATGAAACACTCGATTCTCATGACCGCAGGATCCAGATCCATATCAAATGATCAAAATTAATGCAAACAAATAGAACATATAAAATACAAAAAATACCTAGATTATATGGAAGCCAAATTCAAAGATTTCAAAGGGAAACTAAATAAAACAAAAAGATTAGCCAGATTAATTCTATGGAAGCGCCAAAGGATGCTTGGCTGAGCGGTTAAGACTTTCTGGCGCCATGCCTCAGGTCCTGAGTTCGAGCCCCGGTGGGAGCGAATTTAGGGCCGGCCGTGGACGCGTGCGGTACAGTGATGTCCGAAGTGCGCCTTGAGTGCAGCGTGTCCACTGTGTCTTGCGGTACTTTGGTAAAAATCCCCTCCATTTCTTTGGGCGGGGGTTCGGGGGGTTTTCTCGGTCGGGGGACTGAGGTCTTCTGTCTTAAGTCTGGTCCGGCCTATGTGACCGTTGTGTGTGCGCTACGGTGCCGCACGGCCATAGGAACCGGCAGGCGCTTAATACCGTGAGGGGGTCTTCCCTCACCGGCCGAAGTTTTTAATTCTATGGAAGCCAAATTTGAAAATTTCGAGAGAGAACCAAATAAAACATACAGAAAATCAAAACAGCCAACAAAAATAGTTAGATAACTGTTCGAGTAATTCTGACCATTCTCATTTATAAATAGTCAATTTACAGCAATTAAACATAAAACGTACACCTAAATAAAAATAGTAAAATATGCCCCAATAAGATGTAATATGTTCCTACTAAAAGAATACTCTCTGCGTTCCATTAAAAGTGTCAATTTTTTGCTTTTAGGCTTTTTGTTTGACCGTTCATTTTATTTAGTTTTTTTATATAAATATTATGTATTTTGATATAACTTATTTTATACTAGAGATACTTTAATAATAATTTATTTATTTATTTTATTATTTATAAAAACTTTGAATAATAAAAAATTTTAAATAAAACGAATGGTCAAACCGGAGTCTAAAAGTAAAAAAAAATGACACTTTTAATACACGGAGAAGTAAATCTGTACTCCCTCCGTCCCATATTTAGTGTCGTCGTAGCTCTTGGATGAAATACCAGAAAGAGAGTCGATTTAGGGATTACGTGGGTCCCATGCCCAGTAAAGCCGCATGCCCACCTTACCCTGTCGGTCACTCATCCACCCGTGAATCCACCGCCCACGGAATTCATCTCGCCCACGCCCCCGAGCGTGGCCGCCCCCCCCTCCGCCTCGCCTCCAGATTGCGCGCTGCCGCCCTCCGCTTCGCCTCCTCAGCCGCGCGCGGCGGCCGCCCTGCGCTTCGCCTCCTCTAGCCGCGCGCGGCCGCCCTGCGCTCACCTCCTCCAGTCCGCGCGCGAGTGCCCTCCGCTTCGCCTGCTGGTAGGTATGGTGTCGTGGCACATTCTGTAGCTTTGATATGGTGTGTGCATTTCAATGAAAGCATGCAAAAGCATCTCCCCTTGGAATGATTGCTACCTATAGGCATGTAGGTCACTGTGCATCACCCTGTACCGTCGCCCATCTCTGCAACGACACTAAGGTCACGTTTACTTCCCTCAAGTTAGAATTTTTTCACTCTCTTTATCACATCAATTTTTAGACACATAAATGGAGCAGTAAATATAGGTAAAAAATAACTAATCATATAAATTAGTTAAAAATCATGAGACGAATATTTTAAGCTAGTTAGTTAGCGTGATTGGACAATATTTACCACATACAAACAAAAAGTCTTACAGAAGTTCAAATTGTAACTTTCTAACATTTTGACACGAACTAAACAAGCCTAAAACCGGGACGGAGGGAATACATGCATGTATGGCCACCTGACCTCCACCAAAAGCCTACTCCCTCCGTCCCATAATGTATATCGTCGGACCTACAGGGCATTGTCCCAAAATGATTGTCGTCGCCTACTACCCGTCGTAGGCAGTAGCTGTGCGTCTGTACAGCGCACCTTGCGTTGTCGACCAAGGCAGGCAGCAGTCTTTATCCCTTCCCCTCACCCTTCACAGCCTCACACCTTGAGTACACTATATGAACCACTATGCACCGCCCACAAGATCTACTCCTAGGTGCATTGATGAGGTGATGTGACGGCCTGCCAATAAAAAAAACAAGTTATAGATTCTAGAGACGAATTTATTAAATCTAATTAATCCATCATGGACATATCTGTTACTGTAGCATTTTATTGTCAAATCGTGGACTACGTAGGCTTAAAAGATTCATCTCGCAAAATACATACAAACTGTGCAATTAGTTATTTATTTTGTATATATTTAATCTTTCCATATATGTGCCGTAACATTCAATATGATAGGTGTAAAGTTTTTAAAGTAAAGAACGGCCCTTATGTTGTGTTTGGCCGAGTTTGTGAAGTGTGGTAAAACCCAAGGCTACCCTTACATTGCCACATATATGCATGTCAATCTGTTACTTACATATTTTATTGTTGTCGTAGTCGTCCTACCGAACAAATTACGACATCTATCCCAAAAAGAGTGTCGTTTTTAGACTTTTGAGACATCTTGTTTGACCATTCGCCTTATTTAAATTTTTTATAAATATCATCTATTTTATTATGACTTATTTATCATTAGATATACTTTAATACTAACTTATTTATTTTATAATTTACATAAATTTTTTTGAATAAGGCGAAACGGTCAAACATGATGTCAGAAGTAAAAAATGTCACTCTTCTCGGGACAGAGGGAGTAAGGCACATGCATTTGAAGCTCTGGCATGTGGAGATGCATGCATGACAGTCAGGTTTCCTTTCCAAAAATTCAATAACTCACGTCACCTCCAACCGACTATGGTACATGCGAGTGTCTCCGCGCACTCGAGTGCTTTAGATGCTCCTGGCGCTCGAGTGTGAGGCGGCTCAGAAACACTCGATTGGTCGAAAACGGGTCAGATGGCATAATCGAGTGTTTTCAAGACATGAAACACTCGATTCTCGTGAGCACAGGATTCAGATCAAATGATCAGAATTAATGCAAACAAATAGAACATAAAAAAAAAAAAAAAGACCTAGATTATTTATATGGAAGCTAAATTGAAAGATTTCAAAAGGGAACCAAATAAAACAAAAAGATTAGCCAGATTATTTCTATGAAAGTTGAATTGAAAATTTTCAAAGAAAACCAAATAAAACATACAAAAAATAAAAAAGCCAACAAAAATAATCAGATAACTGTTTGAGTAATGCTGACTAACCGATGGCGCCCTCCACCCGGACCCCCACCTAGCCCGATGCACGCGCTGCCGTACGCGCACTGCTGCCGCAGTGCTGCACCCGGCGGGTGCAGCCCACGGGGCCTGTGATCGGTGGTCTCATGCAATACAGGACAGGAGTAGGACTAGTAATGTGCGCGCCATCCTTGCCCGACGCGCGCACTGCCGTACACGCCCTGCTGCTGCAGTGCTGCACCCGCTGCCGGTGGGTGTCCCCACTGGTACGTGCCTGTACGGGCGAGCGTGGCATGCCCCCTCCCCCCGGTGCTGTCGGGCCCGAGTGGTACAGTACTGTTACGTGCCCGTACGGCCTGTCTTTTTTTCGTGTCGCACAGCTTGAGCCACGAGGGGCATCGAGTCACATGCTCTGAGATGGAGCCAGAGGAGGGCGGGCCTGACTGAGGCTCCTCGACTGACCACTGCTACAGTATGCTGCTAATACGTCAGTCGAGTGTTCCTCGGCCGCCGCCGCGCCTCGATTTTTGAGCCATCCGATGCTGCGCTGCAACGGTCACGATGGGGCACCAAGTGGTCGCGGGGCCCAACGTGGCCGCCGCGCGCTCGATTTTTGAGCCATCCGATCCTGCGCTGCAACGGTCACGATGGGGCACCAAATGGTCGCCGGGCCCAAGGTGGCAGGTGGTCGAGTAATTCTGACCATTCTCATTTATGAATAGCTAATTTACACCTATTCAACCCAAAACTTAGATCTAAAATAATAGTAAAATATGCCCTAATATGTTTGTACTAAAAGAATACTCCCTCAGTCCCAATAATATTTGTACATCTAGCCATGGACACGATAACCAAGATGGAAGTAAAATTACGTTTTTACCCCTAAGCAAGTGGGGTGCAGTGATGGACTACGGGTGCAGATGGTGCAGCCTTTCACCGGCCTGGACTTTCCAGATGGAACGAGCAAGAAAATGAGTGGTTCAAATGCTTCCATGTTCCCCAACAGTATTTTTGTTGCTCCCAATCTGCAGCTACTGAGCTGCGGCATGCTGTCACCTATAGTGATCCTATATTATGGGAAAAAATTTGAATGCTAGATGTACAAATATTACCGGGACGTAGGGAGTACTAAATCTGCAGATGCATGCATGGCTATAGGGGTTAGGGGCACGGTGATGTGATGGGTCAGCATGGACCTCACCTGCACCTCCACCCTGCACCTCCACCGAAGCCTACACTATGCACCTGCCGCATGTGAGGGCCTGCTCCCACCAATGGCACACGCAGAGCGCCTCTGCCACTGCCGCAGGAGTGCGGTCCCCACCGCCCAAAAGGAAGTGGCGCTGGCGGCTCTCTCTCGGTCTCCGCAATCCGCAAGCGCTGCATCCCCACCGTGCCACCTTGGCCCCCGCGACCGCTTGGTACATCTCCTCCGTTGACAGCGCAGGATAGACGGCCACAAAATCGAGTGCCAGGAGCACTAGGAACACCCGAGCGTGTACCGATAGTACAGTAAACCCAGCTACCCGTACGTTTTCACATGTTGGTCTGTTTTACATGCATTATTGTGTGCTAGAGTATCCAGCAAATCGAAAGCATGCACATGCAGGGCTCCAAGCTGCTGCCACCGCGGTCTAGAGCATCTTGCAGCCTCAATTAAGAGCCCTCTAAAGAAAAATTGAAAGCACGTGCATGCATCATTTGCACTGACATCGATTGATTACGCGTTGATAGATTGTTTGGTTCCGGGCCTTCAGTTGCCATTGCCACGCCACGGATGCGACTCGCACAGAAAATCGGAAGCTGTTTGGTTCCCGTGTAGGGTGAGCCCGTGTCACAGCCCGTGTCATGGCGGACCCAGGATTTCAGAGCAGGGTATGCCTATGGCAGAGAACTCCAATCCTATCGCGCCGAGCGACGGTGAGTAGCTCTAGCTCCGCAGTTGCCGGGGAGGGGAGTTGGTGGCACCGGCCGCCTACCGCAGCGGGGGGGGGGCGGCGTGGCCGCGTGGGGCACGCCGGCGACGCGAGCGTCTGCGCGGGCCATGGGGAGGCGTGGGCAGGCAGAGCGGGCGGCCTGGCGTGGCGGCGAGCGGCAGCGCAACGCGATTTTACGTTTAAAATGGCAAGGAAATGCAACTTTAACATCTTAGCCATATTATACATGTATATACCTTAAGAACTACTAAAATTTTTCTAAAATTGTAGGGTATGCCCGGGAATACCCGGGCACAATGCTAGGTCCGCCCTTGCGTGTCACGCTCCTGCTCGCACCACTACCACTAGATGCGATGCCAGCCTGTGGTTGGTAGTCTCATACTTCCTCCATCCCATTTTAAGTGCACACCTGGGCTTCAATTTTTTTTTTTTCCAAAATAATGGGTTCTCATACTCCCCTCCGTCCCAAAAATAGATGTCGCTATGGGAAGCGTGTCGATCAAACTTTGACTAGGTTTGTAGAAAATACGTGCAATATTTAAGTCTCCAAATAAATTTGTTAAAAAAACTAGACTTAAAGATCTTCCGATAATACTAATTACTTAACATAAATATTTATATATTTTAATATATAACTACCGACATTTTAAAAACGTTGACTTCTCGGAAGCGAGAATGACATCTATTATGAGAGCGGAGGAGTAGGATGGCGTGGCTTACCAAAGGCAGCGAAGCCTAGAATCTTAGAACGTGGCGAGGCGATTAAAAAAATAAAAACATAGGAAACAGTCATTCCAAGTTTCCAACGCTTCTCCACTCGTTCCAACGCCGGTGTTGAGCGGGCGGCGTCGCGTGGAACCGAGCCAACATCGCCGCACGACCGCCGACGAGCCGTCCTTGTATAGCCAGATAGTGCATTTTGTTCCTTGCGTTCCACTGTTCCAGCAAAGAACTACTACCCTTTCATTCGGTGATTCAGACCAAGATGCGGGTATCTATGCTACTTTAGTAGTTTAGTATGGCTTGCATTTCAATAAATCTGTAGTGACTTTTAATAATGATAATGATGGCTGCTTGCAAATTAGTATCGCTATAACTTTTATTACATGATGTGTGAGAACCTCCTAATTACGGGCCCACACTTTTTGTCATCGTCCCAAAGACCTCGGCGGTGTGCGAGATACACCCGATAACTTAAGAAGCTTTTGTCGGGTGTCATCTGAACCCCGATTACACCACTCATACCGGGATCAACAAAGGAGTAGCTACAACATTACAACATATGTTACAAAAATATAGATCGAGTGCGGAAGAATAATAACATAAATTTTAAAAGGTGAATAAGTTACATTTGAGTAAACTCAACTTAATTAAATTTCTGGAAGGCGAGTAGACGTAAGACAACACCTGCACGCAGTCAACACCGCAACAAGGGTCAAAAGAACCACGAAGCGGGAGTACTCAACAAGACTTACCCGACTAAAGAAAAAAAATAGGAGAAGACTCAAGAATCTTTGGTCTTATAGGATTCAAGGTAAGGCTTTAGCAAAAATCAAGGACTCAAATTTTTGCGAGAAAAGCTTACTAATCGAGTGAATCCTTACTTTCAATATTTTACTCATATTAGTAGTTTATAGAATCTAAGTGATCCTATACTAGAGCAAACATTTCTTTCATAAGCCAACTTTCTTTCTTCAAAACCATGTTCCATCAATTACTACGATGAAGGTCGGGAATCGGGTCTCCTTCTCGAGAAGCAGCGGCGATTCATGAACCGATTATACCCGGTTGGGATCCCTAACCACCACGACATATATAGCACTTAAGCTTGCATATATCAACCCTCATTCAGTTCGTCCAAAAGCGGGATTTGGGTCCATCGCCACCCGAGAGCACGAGTACTCCACCTCCCAACCCCGTCCCTAATGACGGTTTGACCCGGTAGGGTGGGTACATGCTACCCCCGCCATCTCTCCACTCCCGGTCTTGGCGGTTGTCCGTTCGATTTGGCACACCCCGAGATCGAGGCTTTACGGGGCATGTGGCGATTAGTTTCGTCGACTGGGGGGGCCAGCGGCGGCGTGCCATTGACCCAAACGGCCTCAAAAGCGCAACTTGCGTTCAAAAAGTCCCGATTTCACTCGGGCCAAACAGCGGGCCGGTCCTTAAGCGACCAACACGGGACAAGCACGCCTAGGTATCCCACGCCGGCTTTCAACCCTACGTCCCGTCCGATCTCAAATTCATCACTACTTCTCTTTCTTTTTCGAAAACAAGTATCATCTTCTCAAATAAAACATTTTGATGAAAAAGCTTAACTAATTAAGCGAGGGGCTAAGCATCACTAAACATTTTCGAAATGAAACAAGGTTACCAAGGATGGTATTGAAATAAACAAGGATGGTAATGCGGCAATTAGGTTATCACTCAACTCCTAATTACTTAATGCAACAAAGCATAGACAAAAAGTGATATAAAACTTTTAAAACATCAAGGAATGGTTTAAATGCAGGGGGCTTGCCTTTGTTGTAGGGAAAAGTTAGGTTCAAGTTGGACCACCCACGTCACACTTGACATCAACACATCGGGTGAATGCACCTTCTCCAAAGCTTGGTCATCGTAAACCACATCACTCTCGTTCACTACACGTAACAATGATGCATTGCTTAACATGATGGAATGGTAAACATGATGCTTCATGATGCATGAAATGATAAACACTTGAGTACAACTTTCCTTCACGATAAAGTTGCAACCCAACAAAACCAACTTGTTGAACTACTCTATAAGATATCATCACCATTGCCTAAGGAGTTCTCAAGGACCACTTGATTGTGATTTGATCCAAGATTCACAAAACAATCCAAAAGTCACATAAAACCTAAATCATTCTACACTAAACATTAAATTTAAACACATAAAATCATAGAGCATAAAAATAGAAAATAATTTAAACATTTCAAAATGACTCCAAACTTTTTATACAAGTAGGTCACATTATAAAAACAGTACCAAATAAATTTTCATGATTTTTGAATAAATATTTTATTTTCTAAAAATCATAGAAGATGCATTTTTCAATTAAAATTTGTATTTTTGAAACATGCAAGAACTACTCAAAACTCAAGTTTCAAAATTTTTATGGATACACATACTCATGGGAAGGCTCTACAAAAATTTTCAGAATTTTAGAAGCACTATATGAATTTATATGAAAATCACAAAATCAGGCACTATTCATAATCACGTAAATTGATAAAACATTTCATAAAAAGAAAAGAGCCATCGGGCTCAAAGCCACTCGGCCCAGCAGACAGCTTGCAGCAAAGGCGCCCAAGCACCGGGCTTTCGAGTGTGGCCTGGGCCGAGAGCGGTGCCGCCCATGAGCCGCAGTAGCCCAGCCCGACGATTAATCGTGCTTGTGTCGGTGTGTGCGTGTTTCACCGGCGGTCGCGGTGGTTACCGGCCGCGCGGCGCAGGACGTTCCAAGAACGGCGGTGTGGCGAAGGTTAAACCGACAACGTATAAAGGAACGGGGGCTCACCGCGGACATGATGCTCTCGTTGGTTACGGCAGGAAACGACGGAGCTAGGTCACCGACGGCGATGGCGGGCGGCGGCGGCGGCGCACGGCGTTCGTAAGACGTCTGAGCTCGACTGCAAAAAACCGCCAAGCGCATGAGAACTAGGATGATGATGTGATGCCAAGGCATGAGGAAGTGCAAGTGGAAACGCCCGGAACGAAGTTGACGACGATGAGGTGCCGCGCGCGGCGGCGCCGGTTGCCGTCAACGAGAAGACGGCTCACGCCGGGCATTCCGCGCCGAGGTAAGGCTTTATTGGGCTCTATGGATGCGCAAGGAAGAGGTGAAGCTTCGACCAAGATGGAGAGGATGGAGACGTGTGGTGACGGCAGGCGCAGCGCGGCGGAGCTAGGACGTCGGCGACGTCGAAAAGAAGAAAGAAGAAGAAACGGCGTCGGCTCCGACCTTTAGAGAGAAAGAAAAGGGGGGACGTGGATGGCGGCCAGCGAACTCGCCCCGGTGGCGGTGACGCCGCGAAGACGCTCGACGCCCATGGCGGACGGCGACATAAGTGACCGGCATGGGCAACCCCGTGTCGACAATCGTAGCACCCAAACCCTAACTTTCGGATTTTTGCAAATTACTTCCAAAATTTGAACCGAACTCGAAAAACTCCAAAAAGCAACTTTGGTTTTCGAAATACGAAGTTCGATCAATAATACGCAATTAACACAAATAAAATATGAAACTAAAGTAGATGAACATGTATATATATAGATACATACAACATGTATATATAAAATATACAATATATACATATATATATTGTTGTGTGTCGAGTACATATTTAGAGCTGAGCATTGTTTTCACTGTAGAATTCGCTGCCGGGCTTCAAGACTTGATCAAGAAGAAATCCTGCTATAGTCTCTTGAATGGCTACTAACTGTTCCATCGATACGGTATTATCCCTCAACCATTCATTCTTCAATTCGAGTAATAGAAAAGGTATTAGTACATATCAACATATATATCAAAGAATAATGATTAATTGTGATGTATATATACACGTACTTTTATCGACTCTAGTTTGCTTCTCCATGAGCATAGTTGCAAGAAATTGCAGGTGTAGTATCCACAGAGGTTGGTCCCTAATGGCTGCCGCGGACAGAACTACACTCCAGTAAAAGATTTGTCATTCGATCCGGTAAATTGATATATAAGGAAGCATCATTGGGAAATTGAACTAAGATAGGAATATAGTACTTACTTTGTGAGTCACGAAATACAGTGGTTTTTCCGATCTTGGATATTATGTTTTTGCACGATGCTCGCCCAACCACTGCCCAACAAAGTTTAAAATACTTGGACCATTCATACTTGGACACCACTCTCAAGTGAGCCTCTCAAGGCACCGCAAGACACCACACGCACAAGGGAGGTACTCACCGACACGCTCTAGTAGTGTCGCTCTTCGCATCCCCGCGAGGTGAGCACGAACCTCTCACAAATCTTCCTTTGAGCACCGCACAAGCTTCCCTTGCGTGCTTCACGAAGTCTCTTGCCAAACCGCCGTCTAGGAGGTGGCAACCTCCAAGAGAAACAAGCACACCAAACTTGCAACACGATCACCTAGTGCCACGAATCGCGATCTCTCAACGCGAATGCACTAGAATCACTCCTCACTTTGATTTGGATGAAACACTATCAATCACAAGTGAGTGGGAGGGCTCTCAAGCACTCTCAAGCATGGACACAAAGTCCCCAAGGTGCTAAGCACCAGCCAAGGGCGGCCACCCCATCTATTTATAGGCCCAAGCCAAAATAGGGCCGTTAGTGCATTCTAGCGACCGGCCAGGACTTCGTCGACCGGACTCACCGGCCGGGTCGGTCGGCGTCCGGTCGAGGCCGGACCATGCGTCCGTCCGGATAGGGCGGGGCCGGCGTCCCCACGGTGACACCCAAAGCCAAGCGTCCGGTCCGCGGGTTCGGTGGAGTGCGTCCGGTCGATTTCCAATCGAGACCGCGAAAAACATGCTCTCGGAATTTCGATCGGAAGCACCGACCGGACCCGCCCGGTCCGGATCGCGTGCGTCGGTCGGCGTCCGGTCGGCAGCGCCCGATCGCCTTTCTGCGAAACTTCGGTGCCGCTTTGCCCGACATACTACCCAACAAGTATACCAACTTTGAGCACGAGGGATAGCATGATTTCACCACCAACTTGCATCCGCGCAATAGAAAATATGCATCACATTTTTCAAAACGCCGAATCCCGGCCGCCAAGCTCTGGCGGGAGGATGAGCGGTTCTCAAACCTAACTCAACCCACGCAAACCATCACCACCTTTGCAAATGTGCCAACACCACCAAGTGTACATCACCATGTGCATGTGTGTTAGCATTTTCACAAACAATTCAAAGGGGCGGGTTAGCTCTCCGCGCCACTTCGATCCTAACACATCGCAAAGTTAGATCGCACAAGTGGCACTAGATGACCGATATGCAAACAAGTTTGCCCCTCTTTATAGTACGGCCATCTATCCTAAACCCGGTCATAAACTTCTCTAAGCACCAATGACCGTGTAAATGAAATGCCCTATAGGTTATACCTTTGTCTTACGCATTTCCATTCCGCTCCATCTCCAAGTGCCGATGCAACACATGCACCAACACGATCAAGAATGATATGATCCACTTCATATCATCACATGACCTTCTTGGTCCATCGATCTTGACCTCACTTGCTCTTCACCGCCGCGCGTCGGTCCGTCGGCGCCAAGTCTTGCCCAAGCTTCACCGCCTCGCGGTCCATCGCTTCAACGCCTCGACTTGCCCCTTCACACTTGCAACGGTCCATCAAGCCAAGCCTTGTCTTGATCTTCACCACCTTGGTCACATGACTCCATGTCATGTCTCATATGCAATAAAGCTCCTTCATTGCGTCACCATATGTGAACTAATCCCCGTGTATTGTCTCAATCACACATTATTAGTTCACCTAATGTTGACACTCAATTACCAAAAACCATAAGGGACCTTTCACCTTCTCTGGCGATGAAATCGTGAGGTTGCGAGGCGATTCTCTTCTTGGTAGGTCTTTGGCTTGGCCTTTGGGGGCGGCGAGGAGATCGCTCTAGAGCTCATATTGGAGATGGTGTCTTTGCCTTGGGGGAGGCGAGGCAACTCGCACTTGCGACCGCCTTGGAGATGGTGTCGACTTTGCCTTGGGAGGAGGCGAGGGAGCTCGCGAGGGAGACCGCCTTGGAGATGGAGGCAAGGGAGCCGTGTGATCCCAGAACCATAATCATCGTTGGGAGCAGGAATATGATGTCCGGGGATTGCATTACGGGTCTTTGGTTGGGGAGTCGGCTCCTATATGAGTACAAAAAACAAGCGGCATGAGTAAATTAAATTATTATTTAACTAGACAACGTAAAGAAAATTATTGAACAAATTGTTTTGTTCACTTTCATCCGTACTTTTGTTGAGGTACTTGAGGCCGAGGCGGTGGAATGATGATGTAGCGCTTGCGCCATTGAATGAATGCCTTCCCCGCTTCTCCTAGAGTCTTCTCCTCGTTACCTCAGCCGAAATCAAAATCAAGAGGCGGGTCTCTATATTCCTTATAAACTCTATCCACCGTCACGGTAAAGATAGCTTCTTTGCCTCGACTTGCCCTTCACACTTGCAACCCGGTCCATCAAGCCAAGCCTTGTCTTGATCTTCACCACCTTGGTCACATGACTCCATGTCATGTCTCATATGCAATAAAAGCTCCTTCATTCGCGTCACCATATGTGAACTAATCCCGTGTATTGTCTCAATCACACATTATTAGTTCACCTAATGTTGACACTCAATTACCAAAAACCATAAAGGGACCTTTCACCTTCTGGCGATGAAATCGGAGGTTGCGAGGCGATTTCTCTTCTTGGTAGTCTTTGCGGCTTGGCCTTTGGGGGCGGCCGAGGAGATCGCTCTAGAAATTTCGTATTGGAGATGGTGTCTTTGCCTT